>CAOLHI010005202.1:0-79284 GCA_948474755.1 Ctenosaura bakeri | reverse complement strand
CCTATAGAATCCTGGGCTTTGCAGTTTCGGGAGGGGCCGGCAAACCCCAGGATTCCGTAGGATGTTGAAAGTGGAATAATAGTGCTATAACAGTCTAGTGTGGAAAGGGCCATTGATTAAGCCTAGCACAGCTGCTCTTATTTAGAGAGATGTCAGCAATGGGCAGATCCTTATTGTAGGCAAAGTCCAGCTAAAATATGGCTGGGCTATTGTTTTCCTGAAGCTGGGGGTCCCCAGTGCATGGGACGGGGACAGAGTCAACCAGGGTTTTCCAGTTGATGAAGGAACTTGCGGTGGCTGTGCTGTCTTCCCCTCCGTTCCTTTTATGGGCAGCCATCCCCGTGGCTGTTTCGTGCCCACTGGCCTTTGCTGGCACAAGAAGTTCTGGCTGGCCAGGAATTCTTATAAAGAGGACTGCTTCCCTCCAGGGAGATGTAGGGGGAAGAGGGAGAGGAATTCATGCGCTCAGAGACCAGTGCTCCGCTTGATGGGAGGAGCAGGAGTGGTCTTGCACATAGCAGCTGAGTTACGTGGGGAGTGAGAGCAGTGGTCTGTTTAATCTCATATTCTTTCCTTGGGTGGCAGCAACTCCTCGGGTCTTGGGGACGGCCAACAGTGTTATTTTAACAACAGAGTCCCCGATCCATGGCATAGAGCATCTATGTGCCTGCGTCAGAGCATCGCGCGTCATGCCTTCCGCTGGTGGGCCTGTCTCCTCGTCTCATTCCTTGAATTTGGTGGTCTCCTTTTATGGAAAGGCATCTTTCTGAGGCAGCCTTCCCCTGGTGCTGGTCCCTCTGGGTGGGCTGGACTGCAACTCCCATCACCCCAGGTCCCGTAGCCAGGCCAGCTGAGGATGATGGGACTTGTAGACCAAACCATGTAGAGGGAACAGTAAGAAGCAACAGACGTGAACGATGGGTGGTGTTTTCAGATGCACCTGTGGAAATAATCAAATCCATAAGCAGAAAGTTTCTGGGAGAGAGACTAAGTTTTTTTTTTAGTAAAACCTGTGCTGGTTCAGATCTTCCTTCACAGCCAGATGTTGTTTTTGATGTACTGAGCAGGGCTTGGAGAAAACCTTTCCACCATGGCTGCTTTTAGAGGCAAACTGCTAGGGCTGATTAAATTAGCCTAGGCTGGGAACGGGGTCTGTTTTCTCACCCCCCTCCCCAAAAGCAACTTCTGAATTCCTCAGGTTTATCCCCTGCCCCGGTTCTGGGCCCGACTTCTTCCTGTGTGCTGCTGGCTGAGTCACCCGACCTTTCTCTAGGGTTGCTTTCTCTCCCGACTGAAAATACTTCCTGAATTCAAAACGCAGCAGTAACTTTCACTTCTGGTGAACGCAGTATCACTGGGAGGTGGTTTTTCCTTTTGGCCTTTGAAGGGAGGCCTCCTGCGTCTTCCAAGAACCTGGTGAGTCCCTTCCAAGTTTCCAGGAAACCAAACATCAGGATTGCTGCTGGCTTTGGCAGGGCGTGCTTTCACACCAGGGGCTGGTGGTGGAGGAGGAATGGGCCCCTTGGGGCCACAGGGGCCATCCAGCCCGACCCCTTCCTGCCGCCCAGGAAGGCACAGTCAAAGCTTTCACAAGAGATGGCCATCCAGCCTCCTCTGTTTAAAAACCTCCAGCAAAGGAGGGGACTTTGCCACACTCCCTGGCAGCAGCTCTTACTGCCAGGGAGTTCTTCCTAATGAGTTGCCTTTTGCACATTGTGGGACTGTAACACCCATGGTGCTTCACAGCTGGCTGGATCGGATGGAACTTCAGCATCAGTTGGGGGGCAGCCCCTTCTGCTGGTGTCTTGATGTCCTAACCCTCTGTACCTGATAAACTCTTTACTCAAGGCTTGGGAGGTTGCATCTTAATTGCAGCTGATTCTAATTCCTCATCACAGACCATTTCTGCACTAGCCTGTTATAGCGCGATGATTCCACTTTCAACATCCTCTGGAATCCTGGGGTTTGCAGTTTCGGGAGGGACCGGAGGACAATGAATAATTCAAGTTACATTCCTGTAATATATCCAGCTAAATTACATTAATTGTATTTATACCAATAGCAGAAATTTCTGCAGTTGGCAGAACTCTTTCCGTAAGTTGGACTATTAAAAAAGGGACCCAATTTCTAGCTTTTATTTAATGTATTTCAACAGATGGTCAGAAAAAAATGGGGGAGAGGTGCCTGTTCCAGGCTGACCTTTATGACAGCCCTAAAAGTTTAGGCTGGCCTTTTATGCCTCCCTCTCTGTCTTCCCTTCCTCAGTTGCCATGTGGGCGGCCTGCTGTAACTGGTTCTGCCTGAATGGACAGCCCGAGGAGATGTCCCATCGGCCGCCAGCGGGGACGCGCGCCTACGCCAACGCCGGCTACAGCTCCTTTCCTTCGCCCACCAGCCCCGAGCCGACCTGCAAGGCCTGTGGGGCGTGCTTCAGCAGCTCCTCCCTCAAGGTGAGTGGGGAGAAGGGGCCTTGCTCCGTGCTGGACGGCCGCTGGGCACCACCGGCCTCGGGCGCACGAGGTCTGGACTCTTAAGGGCTTTCTTTCCAGTTAAACCTGTCGTCTCCTTCCGTAGCTTTTCTGGCTGCAGGGTTAGCTTGGTGTTGTTGTTTTTGGTGATTTTCACGGCAAGAGTTCGTTGGAGGAGATTTGCTGTTGCCTTCCTTTGAGGCTGAGAGAGTGTGACTTGGGCCGAGGTCACCCCATGGATTTCCAGGACTGAGGGAGGATTTGAGGCCTGGTCTCCCAGAGTCATATTCCAGCCCCACTGGCTTACGCTCCCATGAACTGGCATTAAGGGGCATCGTACTTGATAGAACCAAGGTGGCTCGTAGCCAAGTTGTATTGCAGAGTTAGACTAAACACGTGGCCCTCCAGGCTCTTTCTGTAGGCCCTCCTCCTGTCCAGACTCACTCGCCCATCTTTATCTTCCCCCTGCCCTCAGAGAGAACTGTCTCTCCCTGAACCCAGGTCTGCCATGGGCACCCACTCCCTCTGGGGTAAAGGCAGAGAAGAAGAACGAGTCCAGCTTCTTTGCGATTTCTTTATCTTCCTCCCATCCTCCTTTAGCTCCACCACACACCAGAGGGGGTCATCCAACATCCTCCCAAGTTGCCTTCCTGCTCCTGGACTCACTATATAATTCCATTACTCTTGGGCTTTCCGAGGAGCTAAGGCGCTGGCTGGCAATAATATTTATGGCCTCCTGTGATGTCCTCACCCCCCAGGTCTTGGGTCCCAGGGACTGCCTGCTTGATTTAGGCTTGGTGCCATGGTGGCTGCTGCCAGTTAGGGGATTCTCGGCATTTCCCCGGCAAACTCTCCTGTTCCCTTGGCTCTCAGTTGAATTGGCCAAAGCCAGGGCCGTAGCAAGCAGCCAACGGACAGCCCAGGGTCATGACCTCAGCCTGGTCCCGGCAGGGGCAGTGACGATGCACATGAGCTGAAATGCACGTGCTGCAAAAACAATTCCTGGCCCCTCCTTCCCATCCCCTCAGCCTCTTTTCCCAGAGGAGAACGTGCAGCCGGTCAGACACTCACTGAGAACCTCACAATCTAGCCTCTCGCCATCGATCTCCCCAGGAAACCTTTGGAAAAACCTCAGTGTTAAAATGGAGATTTCTTTGAGTGGAAGACCAAGAAGAACACCACTGATTTGTCTCATTCTTTACTTATTTTTTCTTTTCTTTTTGGCAAGCTCCAGGACTTAAATACCTGGGGATAACACTAGAAATGATACAAGGGAGGAAAAAGGTGGATTTCAGGGAAGTCAATGCTTGACCACAGATTTGTGTTGCAATTTGAAGGTGGGGGGAGGGTATCAGAAAGACCACAATTGCAAGAGGACAGCCAGTAAGGGTTCTTGCTGCAAGACATAAAAATGCCTCTCATGTATTTGTGTATGTGATATATCTGTATCTGTATGTGTGTATACAAACAATATATATAGTTTCCCCTACAGAAACAGCTAGTAGAAGCTATGGTGCTTATTTGAAGGAGATATGTTTATGTTGGAGAATTAAATGTTACAATGATTTAGTCAGAGTTACAAATTCCATCTGGATTAAAACAATTTTGTATGGTGTTCAAACTGAATAGCCACGCACGGCTCATGTTGTTGAAGCACAAAGTGGCAAAAACCTCACTTAAAAGGTTCTCCTGTAATTTCATGACACTTCTGTGCTATTGGAATCCTTAATCCTGTTGAGCGTGTATAAATTTGGGGAGGGGGGACATGCTGTGTATATATGAAGACACACAGCAGATGTGTGCGCAGGGGGAGAAGAAGAGGCAAGCACCGTATATACACACACACACACACGGTATACATGTACATACATATATACGGAGCAATGCCTGCCTTTTCTTCCCTCCCTCTGCAGGCAGTGGCAGGGCAGGGGCAGTTCTGTCGGAAGGAGACGGGAGCACACGGCCTTTCATCACCATCACATGAATCATCTGGCTGCTTAGCTTGATAGAATATCAGACATATTTATTTGATTAAACTTTCCGAACAAGAAAACTTTCCTAAATTCCTATAAACTGAACGTGCAGTGAATAAGCCATTCAATAAATAAGGAAGCAGATAAGTATTAAATGATAACATACATTGTTTTGTTCCTTCAAGTCACTTCTGGTGACCCCCAAGGTGAACTTATTCTGGGGTTTTATGGGGCTGAGAGAGTGTGATGCATGCCCAGGGTCACCCAGTGGGATTCTGTGGCGAAGTGGGGAATTGAACCCTGGTCTCTGGGCTCATAATCCAGTATTTGGACCATGAGGCCAAGCTGGCCTGTAGTTACATATACTGTTATAATATTATAAGTTTTTAATCTGAAGATGGAGTTGGCAGTGATATATTTCCTCCAGCTGCACAGCCAGGCCTTCTACAACTCTCACCACTACTCACCGCTGCCTCCCGGCTTGCTTTGTCCCACTGGAAAGGAACAATCTGCTGGGACGTTCCCTGGGGCACGTTGTGGGGGGGGATTGGCCATCAGCGTGGGTGGGGATGTCCAGTCTCGCTGTGCTGATGTTTCAGCTTCTGCTGAAACTTTGGAGTTTTTTGTTTGTTTACATCCAGAGGTCTTCACAAAAACAAAGCCCCATTGAGAGCTGGAGAGGGAAGCATGCGGCCTCGTGAATGCAGCCATTAATTTGGCTACCGGTGGGAAAACAAAGAGGCCATAGAGTGGTTGTGGCCAGCAGGAGAGCTCCCCGAATGCCTGAGCATCCGCTCAGATGGAGAGCTCTTTCTCTTGCTCAGGGTGTGGGAGCCCTTCATGGAATGTTATTCCTTGCAACTTGTAAAGGGGGTGTAACTTAAGGGGTCAGGAAGGGGACTTCCTCTCTCTCTGTAAGCTTGGGGTGGGAATCCTGCACCCCATTCAGATGGGGTTGGACTACAGCTCCCATCAGCCCAGGCAAAGGGTGAGGAATTTGGGTTGTTTGGCGCAAAAAGATATGAGTTTTACACACAGAGACACCCTCCCCTCCATGTGTGTGTCTGGAAGCAGTGCTGTTTTCCACAAATGTTTATCTTTTGTACACAGAACCCTTTCCATGATTGTAGTGCAGGAAAAACCCACAGATTTCTCACAGAAACTGAGATGTGTATTTCTGCACAGAGTAGTTTCCCCAAACACCTTGGGATGTGTGAATACCAGGCAAAAATGGCACAGGAATGTTGGTCTATCTCCTGAACTGGGGAGGAAACTGCAGGAACTATCTGTCCTCCTGTGCAAGGATTGGGTATTTTACCACCCCGTGTCTTTCCTCTTCCTGTCCTGCTGCCTCGATTCTCTTGATGTGATGCCTCCCTCATCTTCTCCACCTTTTGTGCAGAATGTCTGCCTGGACTGCAAAAAGAGCTTCTGCTCGGCCTGTTCGCACCAGCCTGAGAGCGGTCCGTGCCTCTGCCACCTCTGCGAGCGGTTCCGGGCCACGGCCTTCCAGCGGGAGGAGTTGATCAAAATGAAAGTGAAGGACTTGCGGGATTACCTGGAGCTCAGAGAGGTCTCCACAGCAACATGCCGCGAGAAGGACGAACTGGTGTGCCTCATCATTGGCCAGCAGCAGCAGCAGCCCCAGCCCCCGGGCCCCCCAGAGGACCAGACACTCCAGGTTCCTCCATTAACGATGGTTCCTGATGCCCAGGACCAGTGCTTACCCACCCCCGCCTCGTTGGACTATCCTCCCGAGCAGGTCACGACGGACCCCACGGTGCAGGCTGAGGAACCTCCACAGGTATTCACCCACCCCCAGGTCCCTGTCCAGTCACCTGTGTGTTCATTTGCCCTCGCTTGTGGATGACTTACCTTCACTCTTGAACAGCTTTACAAGGCTCTTGTTCACATGGCTGGCGGTTCTTAGCTCTCTGTATCTCCTTGTCGCTTTCTGGAAAAGGAATCTGAAAAATTCCCGTACTTCAAATACACCAGCACTACATAAATCATTAAGTGCATGAGGATCTATGGCAGAGGGGCAGAAAATGCATCCTGTGATTTTTAAAGAACGTTTGTTGAAACTAACAATACCCTTTTGCATCCTGGAAAAAAATAAAATAGTAAACCGCCCTCCCCACAAGAACTGGAAGCCAAGTCAGCTTATGGGATCTACGGAGTGTGGGACACATAAGGGTTGGGGCCCTATATCGCAATGCTCTCTCTGCAAAGGCTCCCTGTTTCCTTAAGCTAGCCCCAGCCACCCTAAAATGGTGGGAAAATGGTGCGCAATTTGAGGACCAGCTTTAGGGTTACTGCAGTGCAGGAATCAGGGAGGGGGGCTTGGATTCAAACTCCAGGCCTGGCAAGGAGTGGGCTTCTCCTCCTCCTCTCCACAGCTTCATGGGTCGAAACCCAGCCAGTGGGTCCAAACCCAGCCTTGAGCTTGGTAATAGTCCTTCCCTGCACCCCAAGCCTCCTCTCCTTCTTCACTGTCCCTTCCATACTAGCCTTGTGGAGACCCACCAGGCTTCTGTGTTGGCATCTCAGCTGTATGCCTGCTCCGGATGGGAAAGCAAGAGAGGAGTGGGCCCACATGGAGATGAGAGACCCCACTCGGCCTGCACCCACCCCCAGAGGCCCAGGGAAGGGGAACCAGAGCTCCTGGGCCTGCAGGCCTCCCCCGGGTCACAGCGAGTACCCAGTCTCCCAGCATTCTCTCCTCCTGTGATGTCACAGTGGAGGCGGCACAGCCGAGCCAGGCCCGGCGGTGGGTCCCTCCCAGTGGCTCCCTGCAGCAGCTCAACCATGACGGGCCCAGCTTGGCTTCTTTGGAGACACCACCCTCAGGCCTTCCGACTCGAGCCCCGGTGGTCCTAACGGGGCCCAGCCGACCGTAAGGTGGTCCTGGACGCAAGCCATTTCCTTGTCCTCTCTGAGGGGGGGTCTTCCCTCCCCACAACTTCCTTGTCTGTCCCTATCATTTCCCCCTTCGGTGGGTCTGAGTGGGGCCCAAGGGGGCTGGCTGGCAGGACTCCCTCCCCAGCTCGCCCCATTTTCCGGGGCGAATCCAAGAGCCCTTCTTTCTCCCCCCAGGCCAATGGGCATGCACGACCCAGCCAGGACATGGCGGACGTTGAGAATGCAGCAGAGACGCTGAATGAGGAGGAGACGCAGGTAGGCTGGCGGGCGAAAGGAGGGAGGGCGGGAGCTCTCATAGAATCCTGGAGTTGGAAGAGACCACAATGGTCATTGAATCCAACTGCCCTGCCATGCAGGGCTACACACTCAAAGCAACCCCAGCAAATGCCCATCCAGCATCTCTTTAAAAACCTCCAAAGAAGGGGACTCCATCAGACTCCCAGGCAGCATATTCCACTGTCACATGGCTTCACCATCAGGAAGTTCTTCCTGATGTTTAGGTGGAATCTCTTTTCCTGAAGTCCGAAGCCATTGCTCTGTGTCCTAGTCTCTGGACGAGCAGAAAACAGGCTTGCTCCATCCCCCATACAACATCTCTTTAAACATTTAAACATGGTTGTCATGTCTCCTCTCAACCTTCTCTTCTTCATAGTTGTAAGGAAAGAGATTTAAGGGGGAGTCTCACCACAGGCATACCCTCCCACAGGTTGAGCATCCCTTATCCAAAAATCTGAAAATTTTGAAAAGCAGAATCCGGTCTTCTTTCTTTAGGGAACATAAGGGGATTGTGGAGGCTTACTTGGGACTGCAAGATGGGAGAGTGGACCCTGCATTGAAAGAACGGTATACTGGTGTACCGAAATCCAAAACACCTCTGGTCCTAAGCATTTTGACTAAGGGATACTCAAACTCTGTATTCATTTTGAAGTCTTAAAACCTGCTGGAGAGGCTCTCCATCTTGCAGTTGCGGCTTGCCAAACTGGGAAGAGGATGGAGAGGGCCTCAGCGTGGGCACAGATTAAGTGGGTCTGATTGCAGAGGGGCAGCCTCAGTCCCTTCTCTTCGTCCCCTCACCTGCCGAACGTGTTTCCCCTTCCAGTCGACTGACTCAGAGGACAACCTGGTGGCCGGTCGACGGGCCTCCCTCTCGGATCTGACCAGCGTGCGAGACATCAGCGCCCTCTCGGTCAGGCAGCTGAAGGAGATCTTGGCTCGCAACTTTGTCAACTACAAGGGCTGCTGCGAAAAGTGGGAGCTGATGGAGAGAGTGACCCGCCTCTACAAAGAGAAGGACCTCCAGCACCTGGGTGAGAGACCCCCCTTTCAAATAAGGTTTTCCCCTCTCAGAAAGGTTAAAAGAACAATGCATTATCTCCAGACTTCTTTAAGAAGGCCTCTTTTGAGAGAGGCACCCCTGAGAACAATGGCGTCTAGAGTGTCATTCTTAGCAGCTATTACTTCAGCAAGGTGGGCGTTGGCGATGGCTTCATTGTCAGTAAACCTGAGCCATTGCAAATTTGAAAAGGATAAGTTATCTTTGACTGTTCATTGTCAGAGGCTTTGTTAACGGAGGTATGCCTGTCTTTGCCGGGTCTGCATTTCCTGGGTCGCTCTGCCTGCGCCTTTTCCTTGGGTGCCTAAACTCTATTCCTGAATGCTCATCTGAAGTTTAAAGTTACTGCAGTGCAATTGTAATTGAGAGACGGGACCAACATTTCATGGGGGAGGGTAGAGTTCTTTTTTTGGGGAAAACTTGGTCGTTTTGCCCCCTCCCTCTGGTCTGGGTCACAGCCCAACCCGTGTACTCATCTGGTATCAAGAGAAAAAGAGCTTAGCTTGGCAGAAGCTCCTGAAACGCTCTTGTCTTTTTGCCTCTGCAAAAAGCAAAAACCAAGATGGAAAATGTTTTAAAGCCTTTCCCCATGTCTGGCTCAAGATGGCCCAGGTTAAGCCTTGTTCCTCCCTTCCGTTGTTTTTTCAGTCTTCACCCTCAAGCCAGCTTCAGGGATATGATCCAGGCATGTGGGTGGAAAAGCCACTGTTATGGACTCTAGCTCCCAGAATTTGGCTGGGGAATTCTGAGAGCTGCAGTCCAGAAAAAGGAATGTCTCTTGAGTTCTGGGCCTGATGACAGCCGTGTCAATTTATCAGATGTCCTTCTGCAAAAGTTCTCAGGCTGACAAACGTTCTCTTCCCTTTTCTCTTTCAGTTTCTGACACAGATGATCAAGCCGGTAAGCCATCTCTCTCTTTCCTGTTCTCTCAAAATTGCAGCATTTTCTGAGGGAGATGCCTCCTTGCCTTGCATGTCCTCATGGAGGACAGAAAGTGGTAAATCTTTTCTTCTTGAGGGTTGCAGTGGTATTTTTTCCAGAGCTCCACTCTGCTGAAGCTTCCACAGGGTTGATTCCCTTATGGGACCCCCACTTCCAAGGCTGGTCACATCCTCAACACCAGAGGAAGAGAAGGCGGTTGGCAACCTTTTAAACAAAGGCTCCTGAGATTACCCTAGAAGCCAAATTCGGCATCTCTAAAGCCTGGACAGTTGCTCAGAGTTTATGTTAGGAAAAAGCCAGTCAGAGCTTCTAGAGCTGCACAGGCAAGTTAGCAGCAGAGGACTATTCACTCCCCTGGTCTGTTCTCAGCTTTCAGGAAGCTTTAAACAGACAAGATAACGCATATAGGTAGATTATCTAGACTGGACAGCTTTCAACATTTTGTTGCGATGCTAATGAGGACCCCCAAACCTGTCAGCTCACCACAGCCGCCTCCCAGTTCCTCAGAGTCCCTTCCTGCATCCTTTGAGTCATGGCAAGTGGAGGGAAGTGGTCAGTGGGGAGGTGAATCCACTCCAGGTTTTGGCTCTTTTTAAAGGAGCTTTCCAAGGTGCTGAAGGTATTGAGGAATACCCTCCATCCATCCATCCCTTTATTTATATCCTGCCTATATCACCCAGGCTGGGATTCAAGGCGGTTTACAAAATACAATAAGCACATATAGTTAAAACATAAAAGCAGTTTTAAATAACAGGAGTACAACTAATTAAAAATCTTGCCAGTGGATGGCAGGTCCCTTCTCTCCCCACAGTCACTCCCACCTTATTCTCTCCCCAGCTCCATCCAGTCACGCCCCGCAGCCTGGCTTGGAGGAGAACCTCTGCAAGATCTGCATGGACTCCGTCATCGACTGTGTCCTCCTGGAGTGTGGCCACATGGTCACATGCACCAAGTGCGGGAAACGCATGAACGAATGCCCCATCTGCCGGCAGTACGTGATCCGGGCGGTCCATGTCTTCCGGACTTAAGGGGGCGCCGCCAGGGCGAGCAG
The DNA here is from genome assembly GCA_948474755.1 of Ctenosaura bakeri. Lineage (NCBI taxonomy): Eukaryota > Metazoa > Chordata > Lepidosauria > Squamata > Iguanidae > Ctenosaura > Ctenosaura bakeri. The sequence goes on along the minus strand of CAOLHI010005202.1, from coordinate 68,595 downwards.
GGTGGACCGTGGTCTCAGAAGGCTCATCCACTGTGGCCAGAGAGCGCCTGCTCCCAGCTGGCCGGGCCCACATTCCCAGGAAGGCCTCGGTTGGGAGGTGAGCAGGGGGACAGGAAGACCCCAAAGGCTCGAGCGGGGTGGGCGGCGAGCCCCTGTTCAACCACAGTGCCTGCAGAGCTCCAGTGTCTGCCATATTGAACCGAAGACGCCCTGTCCTCTTCCAGTTTGCTGATGGCAGGAAGGAAAGGATCCCTTGAGGGTTATTTTTTCCTTTCCCCGTCTTCCAGACACTGAGAGAGGCCCTTTTCTTCTGGGGCGAATAAAACAAAGGTGGTTTAAAGAGGAGAAGAGTTCTGCTGCTGTCACTTGTCCTGCTTTCCCCTTTTTCTAAACTGTGAGCGATTTTGAAACTGGCTTTTTTTCTGGAACTTGTTCTTTTTTTGGCGGGGGTGGGGAAAGTGTTTTGCTGATTTTTTAAAAATTAACCTCAGTCTCGCAGGTCAGGCAGAAGGCATCCCCTTCCATTGATGCTTGGATTCCTACACAGGAAGGGATGTCTGGCTTTCCCCATGGAGAGGAAGATGTGGAGCTTCCCCTCTGAAAGGGGAGCTTTGCCCTGGTTGTCTCTTTGCGTATGGAGATGCTGGTTGATTTTATTTTGTTTTAGACCCCTTTGCCTGCAGAGAAGCAACAGCAGCCTTTGAGGAGTTGTCAGGCATGTGAGAATCGAATCTTGCATTTCTCTGTGGAGGGTGAAGGCCGGTGCTCCTGCAGGATCTCGTCTCTGCAGCTTGCATTCCGAACGAAGCGTCCTGGAGCTGACTTGCAACTCCCAAAGGCTGCTGTGCGATCTTGCAGTAAGTGACATTCGAATCTTACCTGAGTGCATGTGTGTTTGCGAGAGACACTTTCCATGTTGTCATTGTCCTACGATGTGTTGCTCTCTGGTGACTGTCTGATAGGATTTCTCTTACAGGGTGAATGGAATTCCCCAGATAACTTTTTCTTCAGGATCCCAGAGTCCTCTTGCTAAGTCTGTTTATAGATAAAAAGAAATAAGTGCTTGTTTTGCCTTAACATGCCAAGTTTTGGCATCTCCGTTGTTGCTTCGGTTGAAAGCCTGTCAGCCATTCGGCAGCGTCCTGCTTGCGAGTGATGAATCATTCTTTTTGAGCAAACAGATTCCTGTGAACTTTGGACCGGGCCAGACAGTTTATGAGCAGTTGTCTGGAGGAGATGTAAGCGTTTGTGGCCCCGGTCTTTGTGAACCAAAGGCCAGCCACCTCCTTTGCAGTAACTGTGTGTAGGTTGCTCAGTGACTCCTGGAGGTGGCTGGCACCGTATCCAAGGGAGTCGCTGTGATGTATACATGCCCCGTCGCTCCCGGGGGTCCTTCCTGGGAGCCTGTTTATGGCATCCCCTCCCAGGAGTGGCACGCAAGCCTTAAGCCCCGCGGGACTCTCTTTCCGGTCCTTAACTCTTAACTGGACTCAGTGGCCTTCTCTGTCAGACTCCTCTGTCCTTAAATGCCTTGCCTCATTCACGGGGGCCTTAACCTGCCTTAAGCTCTTTGCAGATGTGTGAGGTGGGAGCAGCTCAGGTGGGAGCCATGTTGAGCTGGGGGGGTCCAGTGTTTTGTAGGGGATCTCCTGCTACCAACCACAAACCAGGCTGCGGACAGGTGCTCCGCAGGCTGTTAAAGAGACAGGAGCAAGCCCCCCCCAAGCCTTTTGAGCATTCAGTGCTCATGCATGCCAGTGTATAGTATGCAAACAGTGTATAGTATGTCCAAAGACCTAACCTCTGCGTTTGGCCCTGTGAGCTTGGATGAGTCCAAGATGGCTGGCCAGCGGAGCCCACTCTGAGGTAGAAACCAACCCCCCTGCTTCCTCACTGTCTGTTTCTGGGTTACCTCTGACCCTGCTCAGTTGTTGTAACAGGTTCTTGAGGCCAGGTTGCCAGTGGGAATGCCGTTGTACGTATGGCTTTGGCAGCTTTGCCAGTCTTTTGCAGATGGCATAAAGCTTTCAGCTTCAGAGTGACGCCAAACCAAAGAACGACATGAGTAGGCTTTGGCCACGTTGCTCAAATCCAAGTGTAGATTTTTAGGACCCACAAAGGGCTCTGCGGGTGCAGAACTGGATGGGACCCCAAGGGTGTCAAGTCCAACCCCCTGCCATGTCAAACTTAGTATATCATCCATTTTGGGTTGCAACAAAAGGGCATGGAAGACTCCCAGTGTTCCCCCAATTCCCACCCATCCCCAGGGAGGACAAACTTTGTTTTAGTTCCTCTTCCCCCGCTTTCAACACCCACCCCTTTGTGGGAAGGGCGTTTTGCAAAATCCTCTCAATGCCCCAGTGAGACAGAAAGGGGAGGGCCTCACCCCCAATCATACCCATTCAGGACTGCTGAGAGTTGCACTCCAGTGTCTAAATCAGGGGTGGGCAACTGTGGCAGGCGGGGGGCGGCGTGCATTGCTCCCCCCCCGGACACCATGTAGGGCTGCACTTCCCCTTGTATCTGACACAAAAGAAAAATCTAAAAAGCCCATAAGTGCCTTTTAGCAGACGTGAGAAGTGCTTTCTGCCCCACCAGGCTGTTAGCCCCAGGGGAGGCCATTTTTAAGAACAGGAAGTCAGTGGAAGTAACTCCTTGTTCTCCAAAAAGTAAGATGAGATGACACACCAGAGCCCAAAATGTGATGGAAATGTGGCCAACACTCTCTAGGGGGCAATTTTTTTTTTTTTATCCAAGGTGTTGCATGTGGTTTATTGGGGTACTTGTGGCTCTGATGCCCGACCTACCTGCAGGAAATCAGGTGTCCCACAGTGAAGCTTTTTTCCGGCTGCCAGCGTGTTCCCCTCCTGCTCTTGCAAGCCTGCGATTCCAAATTCCAAGATGTGAATCTTTGTCTCACCAGATTTTGTAATTACCCTCCCTTTGGTTGCCTGGTTGTGTAATCCCCACAGCAGTGATGTAGCAAAGTGAAAACGTAGATCGACTTACTACGAGGTGATGCTGGTTCATGACTGATGATATGACGGGAAACCATGGCTGCCGCATTGAAGCCGTGGGGGAGGGATTCTCCCCCCGCCCCCCAAACATTTCTATTCTGGGTTGAATGTTTTAATCCCGCGGCATGGTTTGTCTAATCTGTGTGAAAGCAAACTTACCCATATCTGAGAGAACCGGTGTGGTTCAACAGGGCCTTACTCCTAAAAGAGTACTGCTTTATAATTTTATAATAAAATTGAAATGCATTTGTTTTTCTTTCTTCCTTTTCTCTTTTTGGAAAAAAAATGTCCACATCTCTGTGGTTGGTCTTTTGGTACAGTCCCTGGTGCTCAGAGGCAATGACCCTGCTGCTTTAGTCGGCTTCAAAAATGTCCGCATTTCCTACTGCAAAACCACCAACTGAGACATCCTCCATGAAAGCAGGCAGGGAGTACTTGGGTGCCTTCTGTCCATGTGCTTTTGTATCTCTCAAACCAGTGCTACTTAAAATGGCGGTCCCTGGGCTGGGGGCTTTCCAGCAGAGGAAGGAACCACTGTTTCAGGGGCACTCATGCAGTCGCTCCAAAATGAAGCTGGGAGTGATATGATCCCAGGTATTACACTTCTGGAGATAAAATGAATTGCGTGGATATAGGATGGCCTGGCCTGACCACAGTCCGTGTGAAAGAGATTTAGGAGTCTTGGTAGACCACAAGCTGAACAAGTCAGCAGTGTTATGCAGCAGCCAAAAATGCCAACGTGATTCTAGGCTGCATCAGTAGCAGCATAGTGCCTAAGTCAAGGGAAGTGGTGGTACCACTATTCTGCTTTGGCCAGGATTCCCCACCTGGAATAATCTTGTGTCCAGTCCTGGACACCACAATTCAGGAAGGATGTTGAAAAGCTGGAACGAGTCCAGAAGATGGCAAGCAAAATGGTGGAAGGCCTGAAAACCATGAAGCCCTCAGAGGAGTGGTTTAGGGAGCTGGGCACATTTAGCCTGGAGAAGAGAAGGGTTAAGAGCGACATAACTATGTTTAAATATGTGAAGGGATGTCCTATGGAGGATGGGGCAAGCCCTTTTTCTGCTGCTCCAGAGACTAGGACACAGAGCAGTGGATTCAAACTTCAGGCAAAAAGATTCCCTCTAAACATCAGGAAGAACTGTTTGATGGTGAGAGAAGTTTGACAGTGGAATACACTGCTGCCTCAGTGGAACGTGGTGGAGCCTCCTCCTTTGGTGGCCATCTGTTGGGAATCCTTCGATGGTACCTTCCTGCGTGGCAGAATGGAGTTGGACTGGATGGCCCTTCCTTGATTCAAGGTACCAAAAAAGGGTTTGTGGCTATGTGCGATCCAAAGGCAGCCCTTCCCTGACCCTTCCTCCAAAATGGAAGGTAGTTTTTCACATGGTGGTCCTGCTGCTCCAGCCAAATGGAAACTCTCACGGCATTCAGACTGGAGTCAGGCAGTACTTAAAACTGGTTGGAGAGTGTGGGAAAAAAAGAACCAGGCACCTGTTAGTGGACTGAAACTCCCATCAACCTTTGCCATCGGTTACAAGCCAGTGAGAGTTATAGTCCATAAAGGTAACCTCTGGGCAGATGTTTGCCTACAGTGAGCCTTTTCTTGTTTTTAAGAAAAGCACATGCTCTGTACACAAAGGTAACAAACTTGAAGGTTTATGCCCCTGAGGTGCGTTTAGTCTCTGAAGTTGCCAGCTGTCCCTCATCTGAAAACGTGACCTTAATGCCAAACTCATTCCGAAGATCAGATCTGATTTCCTAACAGGGCGCTCCAGGGCTTTTAACCTTCTTACGCACCCATACTGGCAGAAACTGTTTGCACATAATACAACAGAATACATAATTTTGCACATAATTTTACAGAATACAACACTCCCTCTTTATTCCCAAAATACAATGTGGAAAAAAACACTCCACTACCAATCATTGCTGCTTAAGTTGATTTTAAAGTTAGTTTTTTCGCAGACTGACAATTTCATTCTACAAGACATTAGATCCTTTTTTTAAAAAAGCAATTCACTCATCCTAGTGTGGCTTTTATATAGGCTCTCTGTTCTCCCCATCGCCCTAGAAGTCCTGCCAAAGGGTGAGCCTACCGCGGGGCCACCAGCCGCCTCTTCCGAATGCATTCCCAAATCCAGTCTGGAGAGACGTGCTGGGCAGTAAGGTTCTCTTCCACATCACCCATGACGTGGGTCGCCGATGCCGTGTCAAATTCTCGCACCAGGTCTCCGTCGTAGGCGACAAAATACCGCCGGATCCGTTGGAAGTCCTCCACGGAAGGGGGCAGGTAGAGCTTCACCCCAGTGAAGATGTCCAGCAGTGTCGGCTGCTTGAGAAGACACACGGGCAGGGGGAACACGAGACCACAGATGAGGGGGAAGATGGGAGAACCACTGGGGTTTTTTAGAGGACCCTCACAGAAGGAAAGCTGAAATGACTCAGAATAGTGCCTCTCCCTATTGATTTGTGCCTGACAACTGAGTATGCAAGCTGGGGGGGGGTCTTTGTGACTATGTGGGAGGGCATGGGGCCTTCACAGGGCCTTCTTGGCTGTAGCTCCCCGTCCTTGGAGACCGGACTGGCACCAACACTGGGGCTATTTAAATGCCAAGTAAAAACATGGGCTGGGATGCTGCTACTTCATGTTCTGTAAATTTAAGAACCTGGCGCTACTTTGCAAAAATGCATCAAGGCCTCTTGGGTGTGTCACACACTCTCAGCCCCAGAAAACCCCGTGATAGGGTTGCCCTACGTCAGAAATGACCTGAAGGCACTCAATAAGAAAGGTTGATGTGATTCTGTCACCTGTTCAGTAAGAGGTGGTGGCAAGAGAGAAGTCCCAACCCTTAAGTTTGTTGTTGAAAGCACCCTGAAGGACACACTTCTAAAGACTCCCCCCGCTTCCCTTCCCAAGGGCTCCCCCCATACACACATGGTTAAGAGGACAAGACCCTGCCTGCTTTTGGAGCCAAGGAATGAGATGCCCAGTGTCACGTCCATCTTTTAATGGCAACTAAATTTCTTTGCTGGCGCTCAGGGCATTGCTAGCTCTCGAGGGAAGGGACTCCTGCTCCTAATGCCTTCCTCTCCACGCAGACGCAAGGGGGCTCCTTAGCTCTCCGGTTCACCTTCTCTGCAAGAAAACAGTAGCAGGACTCAGGGGCCGGCGTCCCCCAATGTTGCCAGCTTGAACTCTTGCCAGCAAAGTTGGGCTTTCCTTTTGCCATTGGCCAGGAGGCCATTCGTGTCTTAGGCATAAATAAGTTCCCTATGCAACCAGTTGGCTGTTTGCCTGGTGGAGAATTCAGCTTAAGGCCAGGGAAGGAGAGTTGTGCACACAGAAGCACACCTGCCACGGGTATGCCTGTTTCATTATGCAGTGTTGCAAATGACCAACCAGGCAGCATAGCACAACTCTTGTGTGTGCAAAGTCAGGCTCTGTCACCTTTCTCCAGGATCTCCGCTGCCTATGATTCCCAACCCAGAATTTAGGCACTTCCAAATTTGACCAAATCCACCTTGGTTCCATTGGTGGAGAGGCCGTGGTGGCTGCTGGCTCCATGTCAGCAGGGTGTTGAATCCATGGCTTAAAGGGAGCTGTCTGTGGTGCTGAGCCCTGTTCCTAAACAGGTTCAGTACCTTGGAAGAGCTCCTTCAATGCTACCCAAACCCTGGGATGGATTTGCCACCACTCAACACCATTCAGGAGTGCCCGGTTCATTCCTGGAGGAATAAAAACTCTTGTTTTCACAATCTGCACAGTTGTTTTAACACATTAGTTCAGGACTCCTACCTTTTTCTTCTCCCCTTCCATCTCAGAGGCTTTTCTCTTTTCCCCTCGCTTCTCCTCTGCCTTCTTCAAAGGGGACCTTTCAGCTGGTTTTGTAGCTTTAAAAAAAAAGTAAGCAACTGGGAAAGATTTTCTATAGCGGTGATCTCACTGACTAAGAGGCATCCGCAAGGAAGAAAAACCTTTTATACCTAAGGAGATCTGAGCATCCATTAAGCTACATATGAAACCAGTTCCATTTAAAGGGTTTCATAATAAAATATGTTTTGTCTTTTGAAGAATAAATGATTGAAATTTATAGCCCAAAGATTCAGAGTGGGCAACAGTCAGAATCACATTTGCAATGTTCTCAGTTCCCTTCAGTGCCTCCACTTCTTTCCCAGCCACTAAAAGATTAATTTTAGGAATGTCTCAATTTCACATTGTGCTCTGGATGGGCTTAAACTTAGGTCCAGAACGTCTGCAGAGCAGAGGCAAGGGCGGCGCAAAGCTGTCCCACATGGAAAGCGCTGTTGAAAACATTTTTGTGCTGCTTTTCCAAAACAGTTTCAGCAGAAACAAAAGATTCCCAATTAACCAGGGCCATAGAAATCAGAACCCTAGGGGCCTCAGCACAGAAAAGAGCACCTGGTACCCCACCACAAGCAAGTGTCTGCTCACCTTCAGGCTTCTTGGGTTTTGCAGGCGATTTCCTGGCTTGTGGCTTGGTAGCTGGGCGAGGGGTGGAAGATTTTGGCTGCCCCTCGTTCTCCCCACTGCTGCCCGCTGTGGAGTTGTCCTCCTCCGTGGCCGTGACAGTGAAGTCTGACTTGCTTTTGGATAGCTGGTACAGTTCCTGCCCCCAAAGACCAAGGAATTCGCCCCCATTGAGAAGTGAAACACCATCCCAGAACCTCACATTGCACTGCGGTGTCTGGGGAATTCTGGGAGCAGTCATTTTCAAAAAGTAACTTTTCTCCAACGTCTGCTGGGAGGTGTCATCTATCCAACCAGCTCCACGGTGCTGGCTGGGGGATTCTGTCATCCAAAGAAGAGTAACTCACCCGGAGCTGAGGCAGGGTGGTGGCCGTGGTCCAGTCCTTGTCGTCACGGATCCGGGTGCACCGGGGGAACCGGATGGAGATCCCGTCAGCCGTGTGGGCCTCGGCTTTTGAGAACTCGGCGCCCGTGATCTCCCAGACCGGCGCCGCCTAAGGCAGAGAGGGCAACAATCTCAGGGTGAGTCAACCTCTGTGATGGAGGCTATAATCCATCTTTCGCTATCTCACCAGATATGCTTCCATGAGACTCTTTCTGAGAAAAAAAAGTGGCAGGAGCATACACAAAGAAAACAGCACAATTTGCAAGGGTGTAGCCTTAAAATTGTTTTACCTGGTCTTAAACTGTTTCGTTTGAACCTTTCATTGAGTTTAAAATGCATTTAGCCTGCATGAGCTGGGGAGTATCTGTGCTATGTTGTTATTCTGCTTTGATGTAGTTTGCTGAGGAAGAACTGGGAATTCTCTGTAAACGGGCACCACCATCAATGAACTACAAATCCCAGGATTCCAGAGGGTGGAGCCATGTCAGTTAAAGGGGAGTCAAATGGCTAGAACCATGCAATGTGGACACTGTCTTAAATTGACTGTTCTAAATTGTTTTAAACAGTTAAAAACACCCTGATATTATTGTATAGTGCCTTAAGATTCTGAGATACTGGGAGGGATAAATACCCTAAAGGCACCAGATCCTGTCTGATCTTGGAAGCTAAGCAGGGTCAGCCCCAGTTAGGACTCGGATAGGAGACCACCAACAAATCCCAGGTGCTGTAGGCTCTGTTTCAGAGGACAGAACTGGCAAATGCATATCAATCTGGGTCATGAGTCTGTAGCTGCAATGCAGAATTCCAGCCATAACCACCCATGATTATCATCATCATTATCCCATATGTTGAGTTCCGCCTGGTTGGCTGGGCAAAGGCTTCCTAAGTCAAAGACTCTGATCTGTGTCCGGTCAGCTTCAGCAGCTCTTTTGCATCAGGTGCCTTCTAAGCCATTTCCTAAGTTCTGTGGCAGGCCAACTGGGAAATGCCCCTCCTTCCCTCCCTCCACACACAATTACCCCACCCCACCCAAATGTCAGGCCATTTACCTTTGGATCTGGAACAATGAAGTCGGGATAATAATTCTTATTAATCTTCAGCCAGCTCGGAATTTTAGCGGGATCCTAGAAAGCAAGACACAGACAGACACCACTGTGGTCAAAACGGTCATTCCCCTTCCGTAGCAAACCAAGAGCATCCTTCAAAGCTTTTATCTGTTTTTTTAAAACTAATTATTTGATTCAAGAATAACAAAAGGCCAACACTACTTCAAAACACTGTCCTGAGAGAATTCTGTGGCACATCCAAGAGGATGAGTGGACAGTTTTGGTCCCACTCCGTAATCCCGTCGAGTGGGATGCCCACTTCCTAGTTGGCTCAGGGCTGAGAATAATGAGGCACTCGAGATGTTGTTGGAATACAACTCCTAGCAGCACTGGCCAGCATAGACTATGAAGAATGGTGGGAACTGTAGTCCCAAAATCATTTGGAGGGCTATATGGTTACCATCTCTGAGCTAACAGAGCTCAAAATGGCCAGCAGCCCCAGGAATCTGAAACTAAGAACTGTTAGACAGGCAATGAAGAAAGTTGAGCCTTGGGGCCTCATCTGGTCTTATTCTAGTGAACCATATCTGGTCCTCCACCCAGTTTTTCTCAACATGGCCATGCCATGACACTATTGGGGGGCAGGGGATTCCCCAACTTTTGTATAGGTTTTCCTCCCATTTTTTCCTTACATTTCATTATTGGTAGTAAGAACTTCTGATTAAAACAGGACAGGTCTTTTAGACCCCTCCCTTCGCCCCTTCCCACTGCTCCAGCAGCATCCACTGGCATCTGTGTTTGTGAAGGACAATCCAGGATGCTCTGGAAGGCCCGTCAATGGTTCTGTGCCCACTCGGCTGCTGAGTTCTAAAGACCCTTTCCACCCATGACTAAAATGTGGCTGTGGAGTCTTTGGAATGCCAACCTTGCTGATTTTAACCATGTCCAGCTCCTTCTGCAGCCGGGCAAGGGTGGCATCGTCATGCCCGCCGGAGCATTTGGTCACTGTGCACCACTTCTGGCTGTCGGGATCATAGCACCCCATGAGGAAGATGGACATCATGCCACCTGGGAAGAAAACAACCCCAAGCATCAATCCGGTTTCATCAGAGCTTTACCTTCAGAGCTGATTCAGTCTAGAGGAAGCAGCCCTGTTTCTCATAAAACTTTAAGGCTGGTTCCCGAAGACACCCACCTTTGCTCCCTTGGCCATAGAAAGCTCCTAAGACCACCAGGTCTGCTGTATCAGCCATGGCGCCCTCATTCAGGTAATCCTTCTTCACTTTGAGCCAGTGCCGCTTCCCTGGCTCATAGATACTCTGGGCAAAGCAAAGCAGGAAGAAGCAACAAGAGAGAGAGAGAGAGGTGTTAAGGAAGAAAAGGGGATAGGCCAGCTCTCTCTAGCCAAGGGTTTGGGTGGCCTGTATCTGGCCCACCACGGCTGCTTTCATGGCGTTTGACCCCACTCCAGGCCACGGCTGCTTCTGCCCCAAAAGGGAAGGTGGGTCTATGGACTCCTTCTCCTGGAATCTTAAGGGGCACCAACTCCTCTTCGAAACACATGGCATGTCCTCTGATAAACCATTTAAAGAAAATCATTCATTTCTCAAAACCAGAAGCGGATTTCTTTGCACTTTAGGTTTGGAGTGTTTTCGTTCCTTGGCATTTCTGGAAGTCAGTGCAGGCCTTGGAGGGTCCTGGAGAGAGAAAACTGCCCCATCCCTGCACTGCACCCCCTTTCCCCCCCAAATTAGGGGCCTCCCAAGTACATTTGACCACAATTCCAAGCATTCCCAGCAAACATGACCTTCGGTCCTCCTGGCTGGGGATTATGGGAACAATAGTCCAAGACATGCACAAGGCCCCGGGGGTAGTTTTTGGCCACATTAATGTATATTTTGCCCATGGTATGGTGCCTGTCACATTAAGAATCGACAGACAAGCTCCTAGTCCTTTACACTTGCAAATACACACACTCAGACACATACAGACGGAGGCACAGGCAATGCCTGACATGATCTCAGAAGCCAAATCAGTGGTCGGATGAAGCAATAGTGTCTCCCCCTGAAAGCCTTCAGTCTCCACATTCTCTTTAGTGTGCATCCACGCACGTGTGTGGCAAAGCCGCCCCCTTACGCACCTTCACATCTTTCAGCACCAGTCCTTCCAGCCCTTCCCGGATGACCCGATTGATCATATCAGCGAGGTCAGAGGCTTTCTGAAAAAGAGGAAGAGAAACAGCCAGTTAAAAGCAGGGCTTGGGATGAGCTCCCTCTCCCAGGGATTTGTTGTCCTTTTATCTTGAGATGGAGCGCCTCGCTTGACGAATTAGCAGAACTGGACAGGGAGGACACAGCTATCTACTGAAAGCCAATGTGACTCTGCCCTCTTCCCCAAAAAATGTTTGCCAACATTGGGTATTGTTATCTAGGATAAGTGAAGAGGTAGACGACTTTCCCCTTATTCACGACTGTGCCATTTTAAACTTCCTGCAGGCCCAGCAATGTTCCTTCATTACTCCACAACCAACATCTAGTTGTGTTTAACTGGATGCCAGTTTTAACAAAAAGGCCTGAGATACTGCAAGAGCTACATCCTCCATGTCAGTAGAGCAGTGAATCTGCTCCACACTTTGGCTAACCTGAAAGGTGCTCTCCAGGGTGCTGAAGCCAGTTGGATAATATTCAGCAACCTTGAAGAGTGTGAATTAAAACCTGGAGAGGATCAGGGAACTGCCAGTTGCCACCGTTATGCTGCCCCTCGTGCTATTCTAGCTGTGGTACCCACCGTGACATGCTTCATCTCAGAGAAGAGAATCCGGTTGGGGATCTCCACCATGTTGTCATGGAGAAACTTGCGGCGTTCTTGCAAGGGCCTGAGGAAAGAAAGAGGGTGCAGGAGAGCCAGCCAAGCGGGCAGTGGAAAAAGGGGAAAAGAATCATTAGTACTAGCAATTTCAAGCAGACCTGTTTTTTAAAAATAATAACAATAATTTTTTAATTGGTTTTACAATTATGACTGCAGAGGAAAGACTGCTGTTGTTGCACGCCTTTAAATCATTTTCCTGACTAATGATGACCAACTTATCATTTTTGGGAGGGCTGAGAGTGTGTGATGGACAAAGTCACCCAATGCTTCCATGGCCTCCCAGGTCAAAGTCCAACACTCAAGCCACATTGGTTCTCAAAGAAATTGAGAATTATATACGATATGAAATGGAGGCCAAGCACAGACATTAATATAAGCTTCCCATGTTTCCAAAAATACATTTTCTTCAAGTTGGCATCTATCAAACCCATGTCCAGGCAGAGTTAAAGCAGCGAGATCTTATAGTCACCGAAGGACAGTTGGTGAATATTTATCTTTCCAGTCTTGGGACAGAAATCTTCTTTTGCACAGTACAAGCACACAAAATCCAACCATTGTTGACCCCCAGTCTGTGGAGACTGGGGGCTCCCTTGTCAGCTGGTGAACGTGCAAGTCCAGCTGCTGTGCTCCAAGCCTGGCCCACCCTCGCAGGGGTGTGTGTATGGGGGAGCATCCATCCCCTGCCCGAGCGTCCCACCCACCTGTCCATCAGGCTGATGTCGTTGAAGAAAATGCAGTCAAAGACAAAGAGGCAGACGTTGGCATCTTGGAAGGCCGCTTTCTGGAACGGAGAGGGCAGGTCAGTAAGCTCATGCACTGGGCTGCTGGAGACAACAGCCGTGTGGTATTATGGGATGCATAAAGCAACCACGTCCAGCTTTGCTGGGAGAAAAGGGAGGCACTGAAGAGTAAATGAAGCCACAACCGGGGGGCATATGATGATACCACGGCAGTTAAAGTGGAATAATAGCACTGTAACAGCATTGTGTGATAGGCCCTGCTGACCCCTAACTCTGCCAGTTGCCAGCCCCATTCTAAGAGAACCCAGCCAGACACTTCAAAAGCAAAAGACCTTTTTTGCCATATTCCAAAGGAAACTGGCATTCTGAGATAGGCTGCTCCTGAGCCTGGAGGCTCCATGAAGCCATCACGGCTGGGAGCTGCTGCCAGAGCATCAATCTGAGGCAACTGCTAAGTTTGTAACCCTAGCACAATTCCGTTGAATTAATGGCTCTTATTTATGGTCCAGGGTAGGTGAGGTGATTCTACTGCTCTTACCTTATGCACCCCAAGGGTCCCAAAAGGCAACGGCTTCCCAGTCTTGGTGTCAATCAAGAGGACTTCCGCATCCAGGATCATGCTGTGACCCCCTGGAAAAGCCTTGGGGATGTAGTCTTTGAAATGGGCCACCTGTGGGAAGGCAAGCAGGCTGACATCAGCCACCTTCTCTCTGCCTGGCCTACCCTGCAAGACCGAACACGTTTCCCACACATTAAGCTATGTGTAGTAAGGTTCCAGCTGTTCAATCCTGACCCCCTCTTCCCCTAAACTGTACAAATGTTAGGCCCAAGAGCAAGGCGGGAGGCAGGTCTGTGTCCAGGCTTCCCTGGGTGTCACCAGAGAGCAGAGAAGGGGAGAAAGCCGGTGAGTGTTCTCCAGGCGGTTCTGCTAACCTTGTGAGGGAGGACCGGCTTGAGGCTGCGGCTGAAATAGCTGAAGTGGTCGCCCTTCTTGTGCACTTGGACTCGCTCTCCGTCATACTTGATTTCCGAGTACATCCCGTTGGGACATTTTTTCATGGCATAGTCGATTGACTTGCAGGCTTCGGCCTTAAGAGGACAAGGAAAATCAGAGAGGGAGGAAGACACAAAATCCCAGCAGGCTCCTTCCACCAGACCCAATGGAGTTACCCAGGAATTGTGTAGTTGGGCAGATATTATGGACTGAAACTCCCAGCCTTCCTTGCCACCAGCTGGGAATTCTGGGCATGCCTGATGGGCTCTGCTGTCCCACAACATCTCTCCCGTCTTCTGCCAAGTCAAGGCTGCCGTGAACAGGTTTTGCAAGGAGGCAAAAGCCCGACAGGGACAGGACAGGAGGAAAACTCCCTGCGGAAAACGGTTAAGAGCCTCGTGGCTGCCACCAGAAAGGCGCCGTGCCCCAACGCCTCTTGGTGAAGCCCCTCTTTACCAGCATGGGCTGAACGGGGGTCATCAGAGTGGCCTGCACACTGAGAGTCTTCTTCAGCCCCGGCACCTTCTGGGACTCCTGCTGGTTCCTCAGCACCCTCTCCACCACGTCGTGGAGGTTGCGGGACGCCTTGAAAGCCTCATAAGCATTTGGATCCAAAGCATCGAGTCTGGACAGGAAGAGAAAGGGAAAATGTTTAAAAGGGACACAGCAAACATGGCCTCTGCCTCTTAGCTCTTCCTCCAAGGCAGCTTTCCCCAATCTTCATCCAGCACTAGAGTTCTGCTGAGGCAGCCTAGGAGTGCATTGGCATTTTTTGCTGCTGCCAACACCATCCACTCATACTTCGTTTGTGCCCTCTTCTTCTTATATTATTGTTTTGTACATTCTGCTTGTAGAACAGCCTCCCATGCCTTGTCAAAAAGACATGCACGTGCATAACCAAAATCACACATGTATGTCACTAACTGAAGTCCAGAGTTAGGCCTCTAAACCACACTGGCTCAGTTTTCTGAGGCTGAGAGGCTCGACTTGCCCCGATTCACTAAGGGCCAAATGGAAATTCAAACTCTGGTCTTCCAAGAGCCATAGTCCGACACTCAAATCATTACACCCTCCCAGGTCCCACCCAGTCTGTTAGCCAGGTCACACCTGCCAGTCGCATCGTCTGGCCCACATTTTACCGGCTTCTCTGCCAGAAAGTCAAGGGGGAGCCTCGCCCTACTTACACATGTTTGGCCCCAGCGTTCATCTTCAAGTCATGCTTAATCAGCCGGATGATGCACTTCAGGTCGTTGGCCGTGCACCTGAGAAACAAAGAGGCCGTTAGACAATGGTGGGCCCTTCTTTCAAATGGCTTCCCCTACAACCGAGGAAACAAGTAAGTTAAAAATCAAAGAGAGGAACACTTCATATAATTCAGACTTTAGAGCATATTGTGCAACAGAGGACAACAAATAACCTTCTGCTCATCTCTTTTAATTCCCCAAACGGCCTTTCATACATCTCCAGGTGACTGGCTGGAAGTGAGTGACTAGCACGTCCCTCCTGTTAGTGAGGACTGTCAGCAAAAATATGGTGGGTGGAGTCAAAAGGACCACCTATTAGAACATGTCTCCCCCATTTTTCCAAATCTAAATCTATCACTCAGGTTTCCCACCCTTGTTGCCAGCCCTACAGCCTTTTAAACACGAATAGCCAATCCT
The DNA here is from genome assembly GCA_948474755.1 of Ctenosaura bakeri. Lineage (NCBI taxonomy): Eukaryota > Metazoa > Chordata > Lepidosauria > Squamata > Iguanidae > Ctenosaura > Ctenosaura bakeri. Next base: position 53,389 of record CAOLHI010005202.1, on the reverse strand, counting down.
GGGGGTTTCCAGGACTCAGCCTCCTTTTTGTAGGTGTGTAGGCAGGGGGAGAGAGAGCATGGGAGGCCTGGGGCTCCATAAAATGCCCTGGGGGGCACACATCACCCATCATTCCTGTACAGAATGAGGCAGATGGACATGGATGCAGACTCTGCTCCTCTCATGCTTCTTGGATTCCCCTTGCCTCTAAAGTTAAGATTCACACAGCCTCTTTATCCCTCCTGCTACCTGCTTGCAATTTCCTGCAGCAAGTTCTGCTGGTCGTCTTCTTTGGTCAGGCTGGAGAGACGGGTGAGGAAGTCGTCCACCTCCTGGATGGTCAGGAGGCTCTTGGCGGCCGGTGGGCAGGACTTGCTCTGCTCGAAGAAGATCCGCACCGTTTCGGAAACGTCTCCCTGTTTTGTTTATTAAACAGAATGAGAAAAAAAAAGACAGTAGGAGAACTTTGAAATAATGCTTGATGGGGAAAAGCTGATCGGGAAGAGGTTTCCTCTAGTCGTAACACTCAATCCCAAAGAGGTTGTTCTGCTGCTCTTCCCTCACCTGTTCCAGGTCTCGGACCATCTCCTCCTGGCTGCAGTTGAAAATCCGGCTGAAGAGCTTGACGATCTGCTTGTCGTTCAGGTTATAAACGCTCTTGATGACTCCGGGCAAGAGGAGCTTCACAGTCAGGTAGAGATCCCCATGGAAGCCATCTGGAAAGGGTGTAAATGCTTTTGAGATATGTGAGAGTCACCCTGCAGACTGCTGATGCTAGACAGGATCAGCCTGTAAGAGAGATGCTCCCCATTGGTTAATGCTGACCTGCAGACCTCCCTCTGCTGAGGGACCTCTGTCCAAAAAGAAGCAAAGAATCCAGAAGTGCTTTCTTACTGGGGCAAGTGAGGTACAGAAGCAAGAGGCAAGGCACTGGGCCAACCTGTGGCCCTCAAGCCTGCTTCCTCTGACCTGCAGCTTGCCAGTTGCATTCCACTGCAGCTACTATCATCCCCAGCCAGGATCATAGACTAAGCTTTTATTGGGGTGTGGGGGAGCGTATACTGTAAAACCCAAGAGACAAGACCTATTTCAAAGAGAGTCAGGGTGAGGAAGCTGTACCTCCAGCGGTCCCCTTCTGCAGGAAGTCCTGGATGATCTGGGTTTTGACGTTGTAGCTGGGCTTCTCGGCCACCGAGGCACACAGTTTCCGGAACTCCCGCAGGAGGCAGTCCTTGTGCCGGGGGTCGCTCTTCTGGCTGGATAGGGTTGGCTTCTGGGAAGACCCAGCCGCTGGTGCCTCAGAACCCCCTGGCTTGGCTGAACAAACAGAGGACTTCACCACAAGAGCAGCACAACCCACATAGAGTTGGAGGACGGAGGTTTTGGAATTACAACTCCCAGAACCCAGAAAAAAATTTGTTTTGTTTTTTTAAAGGCCAACTGGAAAGACTGGTGGCTGGAAGTCACAATTCATTAACAATTAATAACCAGCTATTAAGTTAATTATGATTTCAGTATTAACATAGTTGTTGTCATTGTGTGCCTTCAAGTTGTTTCCAACTTATGGCAATTCTACCACGGGGTTTTCTTGGCACAATTTGTTAACAGGGAGCTTGATATTGCCTTCCTCTGAGGCTGAGAGAGGGTGTCTTAAGCCAGGTCACGCAGTGGGTTTCCAGGGCTAAGTGAGGATTATCGTCCTGGTCTCCAGAGCTGCAGTTCAGCTATCAATAATTACTAATCTATTGACTGAAATAATTATTAGTGAACACTTATTCATTAGTCCCCGTGCCAATAATACATTACAGGCAAAAGAAGCTGCCTTTAGTCTTCCATATACCTGTAAAGCCCGAGAACTTCTTCGGCGAGGGATCGGAAGAAACTGTTGGCATTTTCTTGGGGGAGGCGATTTGTCCACTGGGCAAAATCTTTGCCTGGACGACAGCCTTCTTCTTTGGCGTGTTTGCAGATTTGGAGCCAAGATCTGCAAAGAGACAGAAGCCAGAGTCACATGGTAGGTGAGGGGGCCCTTAAATGGCCTCAGAAGAACCAGGTTGTTTTACACACTCTCCCAGGTCTCCCAAGCCAGTTGTCATCTCGGTTGTTATTGTTTAAATAGAAGATGCAAACAAAAATGCTTACTCAGGTATCAAGTCCTTGGTGAGCTCATTCATCCTACGAAACATAGAATCATAGAATAACAGAGTTCGAAGAGACCAGAGGGGTCATCCAGTCCAACCCCCTGCTATATCGGAACGCTCTATGGTATCGAGACAGGTACCTGACTCTGGGTTGGCTGTACTGCCTGGTGGAGTCTGGAAATTTTAGCCTAAAATTGACCCCCACAGAAAAATTCTGGTTATAAGCAGCAGCCAGTGGCCAAGTGGAGTGGAGAATTCTAGGAACATAATCCAAAACTGACAATTTTTTTCCAAACCCTGGTCATAATCACCAGCCAGTAGCTAAGTGGACTGGAGGATTCTGGGAGTTTTAGCCTAAAATTGATCATGCCCCCATCCCAAATTCTGGTTATAACCCCCAGGCAGTGACCGAGAGGACTGGAGAATTCCAGGAACAGTCGTCCAAACTGGCCATTTTCTCCAAACTCCCCCACCTTCCACCGTTCGGCTCACCCGAGATGTGCTGGTTGATCAGCTCCTTCTCGGGGTCCTGGAGCTCCTCCCAGCCCTCCAGTTCCGTGAGGTCCTCGATCTTCTTGGTGGTGGCCCGGGCCCTCTCCAGCTTCTCGAACATGCACCTGACATGGTACCACTCCTTCATGTCCCCGCCGGACTCCGTGAAGGGGTTGGGCACCACCTTCCCGATCCGCACCATCCCCTTCAGGATCTTCTCCTTGCACTTCTTGCAGCCCGCCGTGCCGCGCTTGGCGTAGTCCACGCAGTAACGCTGCTCCGCCATCCCGGAGGCCGCGCGAACGGGCGCCGAGCGCCAGGCAGACGGAGGGAGAGCAAAGCCCCGGGAAGGCCGGCAGGGGAGAAGCCGGGGGGACCTTACCCACCACGCGGAGCGGGCACGGGAACCGAGGAGATCGGCTTGGGGCGGAGGGGCCCGCGGCAGCAGCAAGGTCAGCCTCTGCGTCCTCTCGAGGGCCCTGGCTGCACGCAGAAGGGGCGCCGTGGAGAGGAGCGGCATGCAGACTCCCGAGCTAACTTAGAAAACGCTGCAAAAGAGACAAAAAGAAAGACATCGGAATTGCGAGGAGGAGGAACAGGGAGGCTGGATGGGCTCCCTCCTTTGGAGGGTTTTCAGCAGAGGCTGGGGGGCCGTCCGTCAGGGGGAGGGCTCTGAGGGGGGCTCCCGCATGGCAGAAGGGGGTGGACTGGATGACCCCTGGGGGTCCCTTCCAACCCTAGGAGTCTGTGATTGCATGAAAAGCCCCCCAAAAGAAATAAATCGCAATTAACAATAGTGGCTAAATTACAAAAACTGTAAGGAAGAGCAATAATAGCAGTGACAACGAACACTTCCTACAGGACTCTGTTTCAGCGCCTCCAGTTTCTCAAACGGCCCGTCCATCGAGCCGCCCATCTCGCCCAGGTGAGAACAGGTGGCCGCGGGGGGAAAGGAAGCGCCCCCTTTTATAGAGAGGGTGACGTCACACCCCAAGCCACGCCCCCATGAAGGCGGGGACGGTGACCCAACGTCCCAAGCCACGCCCCCACGTAGCAGGGAAGGGTGACGCAACAGCCCAAGCCACTCCCCCTGTCATGGCCGCCCGTCTTCGTCGCCTCAGGCGTGGGCTGCTTCAAGGGAGGCGCCAGAGGCAGCCCTCCGCCGAAGGGTTCGCCCCGCTCTGTTATTCCCGGCCTCGTAGAGCCGCCCCAGTCCCCGCTCACCTCCCCGCGGCCGCCGCCGTCGCCTCGCCCGTTCCCCTCAGTCACTGCGGCGCCCCCCTTGAAAACCGGGCCTCCGGCTCAAGGGGCGCATGCGCGCGAAAGCCTGGGGACGGTATTGAGCGCGTGGCCGCCGCGCGCCTCCCCGTGGCCACGCCCCCTCCCTCTTTCGCCTGTAAGTTATACAGTCCCCGCCCCCAGCAAGCCACGCCCCCTTATTTGCCTTCGCCCCGCCCCGCCCCCTGGGACTGGGAATTTCTGCAAAGGCTTCTTTGGCCGTTCGGAAAAGTTACTTTTTTGGATTTCAGCCGTCCCGCTGCGTACCAGGGCTGGAGGAGCTGCAGGCCGAAAAAGGAACCTTGCAAAGTCTGGGAAGCCCTATATAAATTCTTTGGATTTCTAGTTCTATATATATACACGTGTATTTAATGCATTCGTCCCAATGAGGACAGCTTGGCTTCTTCCCTGCCAAAAACCTGAATGGCCTTTACTTCCGAGTAAGCACACGTGGATCCAGCCGCCCAGGCTGCATGGCTAGCTTGGAACAATAGGAAAGAGCTGGGGAGAAGTTACTTTTCTTTTTGAACTACTACTACTACCAGAATCCACTGTACTTGTGCAGGGGTTTTGGGAGATGTAGTCCAAAAAGGTAACTTTTCCAGTGCAACTGGGATACACACTGCGGCATTGTCAGGATAAGAGAGGCTTATGCCCGTTCCCCATTGGACCAAGGGGATTTGTGTGTGCTGATTTCTGTGCAAGGATGCCAATTATTAGCAATTATTTCCAAAGTGAATAATTTGAGAGTTACCAGTTTGCTCCACACATGTGGCTGGACTGCAACTCCCAGCAGCCTCAGCCAGCGTGGGCAGTCATCAGCCGCCCCTGAAAGGCAAAGTAATTCAAGGGTCGGCTTGTGTCCTTGGATGCACAATCAAGGGGCCTTAGCTTTACAAAAGCCCTGCCCCTGAGGAAGACGGAGCTGCAAAAGTGCATGGCAGTCCCAAGTACGCAGACCCATTGAGAGGAATGGGGCTTCTCCATACCCACTCACACAAATCCCACTGATAAAGTAGGCCTATTAGAATCAGTGGGATTAATATTTGCCTGAGAGTGTGGACCTCACGGGCCAAAACAGGGCATTAGAAGTAATCTGGCACCGACTTCACCCTGGCCCACCTTGAAACCAGCATTATTGCCAGGCCCCTAGGCTGCAGGAGGTTCAGATCCGGCATAGCTCATCTCCTTAGTTCCCCATTTCCACACTGGACTGTTATGGTGCTATTATTCCACTTGCAACCTCCTGTGGAATCCTCAAAGGTCCCTCCCTAAACTGCAAACCCCAGGATTCCATAGGATGTTGAAAGCAGAGTAATAGCACTATGACACTCTAGTGCGCAAATGGCCTTGGGCTCTTTGGCTGTAGAACCATGGAGCTGGAAGGGACCCCGAAGGACATCTAGCCTAACCCACTGCTAAAACATCCCTGGGGGTGCGAGATCCAACATCTTTTTAAATCTTCCAAGACACGTGACACCTTTTTTTTTGGTAAAGATTTGGTATTTATTAATTTTAGAAGGAGATACAACGGATCCACAACTACGGAACAGAAAGAACAAGAGATGAAGAAACAACTTATAGAGAAACAATATACTTTTAGAACTAGAACTAAAACTAAATTAAACTAAGACAAGAACATAATAACAGAAGCCATTAGTAAACCACTCATTTGTTATAATAAACACGTCCTAACGACGCCTGCCCCACAACAACTGTAATGAAAAAGAAAATTTGATTAATATGTCGTGGTTTATGCTACCATTGTGGATCTATATTAAGTGTACTAGAATTACTAATAATCAAAAGCACAGGTTATTCCATCATTCATTAGATTTCTCTTGGCTCAAAGAAATGCACAATTTCCAGTCTCTCACAAAATCTCCAATTGATTTGTCTTTTAGAATCCACGTCAGTTTTGCAGCCTGGGCAAGATCTGCGGCTTCTAGACCACCTTCTGATTTTAGCCGAAAGATTGTCCTACCGCCAGATCTCTAAGATTCCTTCTGGCAGAACAGGTCTGCTCCTGATCCTGATCCTGATCCTGAGTTAGGATTGGACTGCCCACTCCAAAAAGGTCAGGGCCGGATGCCTCTTCCGGATCGACACAGCCCGGCTGCGCACTTTTCAGACTCCCCTTGTGGGATCGTTAAGAACTTGAATTACCAGGCTGAGTGAATGCAACACTTCACATTTTACTGCGCTCCACCAAATTCCGATGCTCGTCAAAAAAAGAAGAAAAAGTTACATCCATCTTCAGCCTCTTCATTTTAAAGCTGCAAAGGGGCCCGGAAGGATAAAAGAGTTTACAAGCAGCCGTAAAGCAGAAGTAACTGGGAAGCAAGGCAAGGAAAAAAGGTACAGTTAAAAGGAATGCTTTTTTGTGGCTTGCTGGTAATGCTTCCCTCCAGATGACACTCTCTGATTCCCTTCAACCCATTATTTTGCCACTAAACAGTGGTGGCTGCTGACTCCCGTGAATCCGCTCCAGATTTTAACACAGTCTTTAAAAATGCTCTCCAAGGTGCTGGACCCTCATTGCTACAGACTTGGCACCTTGGAGAGCTCGTTAAAGCCTGGGTTAAACCCTGAGTGGATTCCCCTGAATTTGGAAGATCTGGATTCTAATCCCTGAAATGTGCTGAGTGACCTTCAATTTATCACATACTCTTCCTTCCTTCCTTTCTTTCTTTGCCTGACCTACCTTGCGGGGTTCTTGTAAGGATAAAGTAGGGAAAAGAGCTCTGTTCCCCACTTTATCCTTACAAGAGCCCCGCAAGGTAGGTCAGACACTGACTTGCACTTACAGGACGGGAGAGGGGTATAAATATGACCAAATAATCGTCATAAATAATTCTAGAACTTCTGTGGCTGCTTCTTCCTGCTGTAACTCATAGGCTGAATTTTGAACTCTGGAGCATTCTGATTTCTCAGGATGGCCACAAGTGAGAGAAGGGAAGGAGAAGGGGCTGTGGTCGGGGAAGCCCCTCTCTCTCTTGTTGAATTTTTGAATTATGGCCTCCTGCTCCCAAGTAGCACAAGAAAAGGGGCCGTGTGCCAAGTGAGACAGAAAATCAGACGTGGCGAAATCCCACCCAATCTCCCATTTGGCCTGTCGGCCGCCAGGGAGCACTGCGATCACATCAGAAATTGTTGTTGTGCCTCTTCAAATCATTTCTGACTTATGGCTCTCCCAGGGCAGGGTTTTCTTGGCCGATTTTTCTCAGAAGGGGTTTGCCCTTGCCTTCCTGAGAGAGTGTGACTTGCCCGAGGTCACCCAGTGGGTTACCATGGCCGAGTGGGGATTTGAACCCAAGTCCAATACTCAAACCTCTACACCATGCTGGACCTCACATCAGAAGTGTCAAGGATACTTTTCGTTCCAGATTTCCCGAGAACTAGATGCCCTTTTGCATTCTTTCCAATCCCACCATTCTGTACTCTTCCATTTACCAAATCAGGCTGGGATTCTTAAATGGATGATCACAGAATGGTAGAACTGGAAGAGATGCAAAGGGTGATCTTGCTTAGCCCCCTAACAAAACAAGAAATCTGTGCCCCTAACAAAATTAAGGAAATGTATATTCCTCCCCCACCCCGTAATTCCCAGGTGGAGAGTAACTTTCCTTAATTTCAAGTTGGAATTAAGGACGAATGAAACCTCCAATGGATATTGTATTATGTGTCCCGCTCTGTGGGTGTGCAAACTCCAAAGCTTTGGACCTCAAGAGCTACGCTCAAGGATAAAAGATAAGCTGGAGCAGAAGATGATGACTGAAATGGTGGAAGGCCTGAAAATGGTGAAGCCCTTTGAAGAGGGGCTGAGGGAACTCGATAGGTTTAGCCTGGAAAAAGGAAGGTTAAGAGGGGACATGATAGCCATGTCTAAATATTTAAAGGAATGGCGAATGGAGCAAACCTCTTTCCTGCTGCTCCAGAGACTTGGACACTACGGGGCAAAGACCTCAAACTTCAGGAAAAGAGATTCCATCTAAACCTGAGACAGAACTTCCTGATGGTAAGGGCAGGTTAGTCATGGAATATGCTGGTGCCCCCGAGTGTGGTGGAGTCTCCTTCTGCAAGAGAGGCTGGATGACCGTCCACTGGGAGTGCTTGGACTGTGCCTTCCTGCGTGGCAGAAGGGGGTTGGACTGGATGGCCCTGGGGGTCCCTTCTGACCCTAAGGTTCTGTGATTCTAAGAACAGCTCTGCTGTGCATGTGGCTCCAGGACCACATTTTTCTTCCCTGTCTTTCTGCTGGTCGGTCTCGGTTTGCACGCCCAGCTCCTTCCAAGGAGACCGGCTGCAGCCGCAAAGGTGAAGGATTGCCCAAATGTCGGGGCTGCCTTTTTTGCTAATAAATATCATAGTAATTCAGGGAATCCAGACATAAAAATACAGAATGTGGGGGTGGAGGGAAGGGAAGAAACAAATTTGATTCTCGCAAGTGAATGAATTAAAGTCCTCTCAAGAGTGTAACTGCGTTGTCGGCTAGAGTATTTTATAAAAAGAGACAAAGCGTCCACAAAATAGCTTTTCAGAATAATCATATTTTTTTCCCTGGCGTTGAGTGTGCCAGCTTGGCCATTATCATAATCTTCCAGATATCCTTAAACACTCTTCAACAGAAAGCTTGCTGGCACTTTTCCAGATTTTCTTCTCTTTTTTGGCAGCAACAAAAATTGCTAACTACCATGATTAAATTCTACACCAATTCCCCGCATTCTTGATAACAAAAAAAATCTCATTCCTTCGTAAAACCTAATATTAAAAGCCTCAGATCCAAAGGGATAGAGTATCTTATCATCCTTCCCATAACACTCTTCCAGCCTTCTCAATAGCAGGTTTAAGTTACCGTACGTTCCCCCGACTTCCACCCCCTCTCCGTAATTAATTGAAGATTGAAGTCTCCTTGAGACACGAGTATTGATCACAGGGTGGCTGCCATTTCAAGAGATGAACTGGATGGGTATACAACGCTGTCACGAACTGGATAACCCACACTCCACAAATTTCACTCTGAGGTCAAGAGCAGGATCTATTTGTAGGAAATATGGGTTGCATCAAAAGGAGTATGGTGTCTAGATCGAGGGAGGCAATGGTACCACCCTATTCCGTTTTGGTCAGACCTCATTTGCAGTAGTGTATCCAGTTCTGGGCACCTCAGTTCAAGAAGGATATGGACAAGCTGGAGGGCAACCAAAACAGTGGTGGGTTTGGAAGCCATGAAGCCCTATGAGGAGCGGCTGAGGGATCTGGGGATGTTTAGTCTGCAGAAGAGAAAGTTAAGAGGGGACGTGATAACCATGTTTCAATATTGGAAGGGATGTCATGTTGAGGAGGGAGCGGGCTTGTTTTCTCCTGTTCTGGAGACCAGGACAAGGAGCAATGGATTCAAGCTGCAGGAAAGGAGATTCCACCTGAACCTCAGGAAGAACTTCCTGACAGTCGGAGCTGTCTGGCAGTGGAATCAGCTGCTGCCTGAATGGAGTGTGGTGGAGTCTCCTCCTTCTTTGGAGATTTTTAAGCACAGACTGGATGGTTGTCTATTGGGAATGCTTTGATGGGTGTTCTTGCATGGCCAAAGGGAGCTGGATTGGATGGCCCCTGGGGCTCTCTTCCAGCTCTATGATTCTAAATGCAGGCAGGACACTTCTTCCGAAGCTCATGGAGCTCATGCCTTTTGTAGACACAATCCCAGAATTTAGGCACCCAAAGCTGTGACACCCATGGGCACACTCTTGCCAGAGTCCCATTATGCATCTTTGCAATTCACTAACAGTGTTCCTCTGTTATGTAGCTAAGTATGCAGAAAGTTACACAGTGTTGTTATTAATGTCCATCAGGTCAACCTCAGCCTATGGCAATCTTAAGGATGAGAGAGCCGCAAGCAACTCTATCATCACTCTGTCATCCATCTATTCACCGGCTCTGTGCAATCTGCATGATATCTATATCTATCTATATCTCTATTGATATCTATATATGAGGGAAAGGGAAGAGACTGAATAGTGCTGTTTTCAGGTAGAACCTGGATTCCATAAGCAAACTGTAAAACTAAGTAAGTTTTAATAAAATGATTGAAAATGGGGCCATTTCCTCACTAGACTGTTATAGTGCCATTATTCCACTTTCAATCTCCTATGGGATCCTGGGGTTTGCAGTTTAAGGAGGGACCTTTGAGGCAAACCCCAGGATTCCCTAGGAGGTTGAAAGTGGGATAATGGCACTATAATACTCTAATATGGAAATGACCTGGGGCCTCATAAAAAGCATCCAATGTTTCAGCCAGTGGCGACTGGGGATCCCAGGTCAGTGGGGCTGGTGAATCCACTCCAGGTTCTGGAAGGTGTAAAGGAGCTCTCCAAGGTTCTGGATCTAATCGAAAGCTCGGCAGGGAATCTGCTCCAGGTATCGGATAGCTCTGGGGGAGCTCTCCAAAGTGCTGAACCAATTTTGGGGGGGAGGCCAAGAATCCCCTCCAGCTATCGAATAGCTTTACAGGAGCTCTCCAAAGTTCTGAACCCAGGTTAGTATGGACTTAATGTTGACCCTCTGAATGAATGATGTCCAAGTCAGCCTGTTATTAACAGCCCTGCTCGGGTCTTGCAGCCTTGATTCTACCCCTCTGTAGTGCGGTCTTCCTCTTTTGCTACTGCTTTCCACCTTCCCAGGCGTTATTGTCTTCTCCAGTATTGTCTCATGAAATGTCTAAAGTCCAGCAGCCTCAGTTCAATTATCTTGGCCTCTAGTGAGAGGATTTGCTCTTGGACTCACTTATTTCTCTGCATTTGTCTTTAAGTTGCTCAGAGTCCAAAGCTCAGAAAATGGTGGGATATTCATAATAATCCTAGTTATCTTGTAAAAACTATTGTTGTCGTGTGCCTTCAAGTTGCTTCAGACCTATAGTGACCATAAGGTGAACCTATCATGGGGTTTTCTAGGGGCTGAGAGTGTGTGACACACCCAGTGGGTTTCCATGGCCAAGCAGGGAATCAAAAGTGGGTCAAAGTCCCAATGCTCAGACCACTACGCCACACTGCCTTGTTTTAAATTGGGTGTAAGCCACCTTGGGAGAAGAAAGGCAGGGTAAGGAATTAAATAAACGAATAAAACGGATGATTCTGGCTTTGGTAATTAATTTCACAGATGCTCCCACATCCACACAAAATGGTTCCAAGGAAGAAATGAACAAGGTATCACAGCGACTGGGGGAATCTCCTTGTTTTTCATTTTCACCTGCAGGGGGCATCCTTGCCACAACAAAGCTCCATGACCAATGATTTTGGGGAAAGATTGATCAAACTTTCCGGTAGCAATGAGAGAGAAACACAGCATCCGAGGTGGGGTGGGAGGATAGGAAACCAATAAAACCCTCTTCTTTTCTCTCTCCCTCCTCCTCTGCAAATTGAATGTGGGGCGGGGGGAATATTGTGTGTACGTGTTGGGAGGAAGGGCTGGCTGACCCTATATGGATCCTCTTGCTATCCAAAGGGTGGCATCTGGGCACAGGGTGGCACCAGAGGTGGGGAGAGAGGGATTGGGGTCTCAGTCTCGAGGCCCCTTGGAGCTGAAGAACGCACTGTTCTTGCAAACGCAACATTTAATGCTTAATCTGACAAATGGCCTCGTATTACGGTGGTGCTGTTCATGACACCCTATGAGGTGATAATAGAATTCGAGGCAGAAGCTGTGGGAAATCAGTGCACAGCAATTAATTGGCAACAAATGTTACAGAACCACAAGTCTCCCAAGAGAGATTTCTTCCACCCTTGTGTCTGTCTTCTCATCTCTTCTTTCTCTCTCCTCCCTTCCCTCCCCTTCCCCTTCTCCTTCCCCTTTCTTTCCCCTTCCCTTCCCTTCCTTCTTCCCTCCCACCCTCCTTCTCTCCATCTTCTTCTGGTGGTCCAGAGAAGACAAGTGATTGAATAGATCCATTTGTTTTGCCAGCACAATGAGCTCCAGTTAATTGGATTAATATCCCAGGATGTGCGTGGCAAATCGAACATTGTTAAGAGGACTGTGATTATAGAATTATATTTGGGGCTGGAGGCAGAAAAAGCCTGCAATGAAGAAGCTGTCCAGCTGTCCTGGGGACTCTGGGTGACTATTTTGGTTGTGTCTTGGCTATGTTTGAGAGTGGAAAGCAGGTTCTGGTTCCAATGTGCGCTCCAAGCATTACGTGCCACCCTTGAGCTTAAAGCTATGTCAGCTTCTGCCAGCCCAAGATGGAAAAGAAATACATCAAGTTCTATTTTTCTTGTGCAAAATATTCATCCCCCCGCCTTATCCATTTTGCAGCTTCTCTCAGAAAGCAGCATCTTTCCAAAGTTTGTGAAGAAGGAAATGCATACTTCACTATGGGCTGGAATTTAGAAAATGCCCATGGTTAAAAATGCTGATGTTGGGAAAATGTGCGTGGACATATATGGTGACTCTCCTAGGGAAGAGTGATAAGTTTGCTTTAGGGTTTCTGTAGGTTGGAACCAACTTTAAGGCACACAGCAAGAACAGTTCAGTAACCCTATGTAGTCACAGACACAACATGGTTGCCACACTTGTAAATGCCCCCCCCTCAGCCCACCTTAAGAGCCAGCAACTGCATTGGGTGGAGGAACTTCATCCAACTTTTGAATGGGATACAAGGCAGATAATGTTTCTATCTGCTTCCTCCCACCCAGCGAGATTGCCCCAATGAGAAGCAAAGCCCCTGCCGTAATTTCCCATTGAAGCCTCAATTGCTGGTAGGAGTGGGGTGGATCTGAGAAGACCACCTTTGCCCTCTGCAGCTGCTGGCTGTTAAGGTGGGCTTGGATTGGCAGGAGACTTCACTTGCTAAAAGCAGCTGATGTGTGCTATCAGCAAAGATCACCTTTTACAGCTTAGGAATCTTCTTTATATTTTATCCCACTTTCCTTCCAGTAGCTGGATCTAAGGGAAGCTGCAGCAGGAATTAAAATACAGAGCGGACGGCTCCCAGATTTGGGGGTGAAACTGAAAATAAGAAGCAGGGAGGGAGAGATTCCAAAGAGCAAGGAATCTGCTTGTTCTCCAGGCTTCCTGCTTCCCCCCTCTGTGGGAGGTTTTTTGCAAGACAGATGGCCTAGATTCACCGGGTGTTTCTCCTCCTTGATAAATGGTACACTTCAGTCCCACTGACAGTTGTATTTATTCCAGGAAATATCTGATTTAACCCCGCAGTTGGGTCATGTTGGCCATATATACGCAGGCTATCTGATAAGAACATAGAGAAATGTTGTCTCCCAGTGGCTTTTGGCTTCCAGGTGACCTCTACTCCTCCTCTGATAATTCTCATGAAAGTGTATTTTCTTTTCTGCCTTGTAAACACTGGGATTTTTCAGGCATGGAAATGGAAGCTCTTGTACAATAACAGGAGGAATATTTCCTCATATCCTGGCTGAAAAATATAGGATTCCCGGCCCTTGGGAATGTACCGCTTCAGGGGGACACGTGCCCAGGAGAGTACACTCTTAGCTCAAGAAGCACAGGAGGGACCCAGCCAGTCCAGAGGATCTGAAAGAATGGATAAGTGGTTGAAGCAATCTGAAATTTAAAGCATAAAATGCAGTCCAGGTAGGATCAAAGTCTGGGAGTAACCAAAGAAAAGAGTCCACAAGCAAGCCAAGGCTCAGGGAACAAGATGGTGGGGAATATTAGGATGCCAAACAGAGACAGGGGAGCTGTTGTTTTGCAGCACAGAAGTGGTCGTGGCTGAGCTAATTCATGGCCAGCTGCAGCTCAGCATGGCCGGCCTCATTGTCCCAGCATTTTCCTCTTAAGCCGGGCCTTTTGTCGCTGTCGTTTTAGCCAGTGGATGTTCCAAAGGATGAAGTAGCTCAGAATAAGTTGGAAATGTCTTAAAGGCACACAACAACAAGAAGAAAGAGAACAAAACAGTTTAAGACCTGCATCCCTACCATTGAGTGATGGCTGATGGATTCTGTCTCATTGGTGCAGTGAATCTACCTCGGGTTTTAATGCAGGCTTTAGGAGATCTAAGTTGCTGAGCCTTCTGGTCAAATAGGTTCAGCACCTTGGAGAGCTCCTTGAAAGCTAGCCAAAGCCTGGAGTGGATTCGTTGCCCCAGGGATGGGATGGGACCCACCAGCCATCGATGAGAATCAGCACAGAAATATTTTTTGTGTTCCCTCCTCTTCTGCAGCTTCTTCTCTCTTTTTATGTGCAGTTGATGGAGCCGCCATGTTCTCCAGAAGGGTACCTCTTAAGTGCCAAAAAGGGATGTTAAGAATACTTGCAGATTTGGGCCTGCCTTGGAATGGATCTGTTGTCCCCACAGACGTGGGGGTGGGAGTCACCAGTGGCCAACGCTGCTGCTTCTCAAACGGCCGGCCCTTCCATAAAGCAATGTCAGGAAAATCGTCGCAAGTTGGACCTCAAACTGGATGTGATCCCAGCAGCTTGGCTCCCCACACCCCACCTCACCCCACCCTGGGGACTTCTCATTTCTCCTTTGTAGCCAGTTTTCCCCCGGTTATAATCTGGACCCTGCTGGACGTGTTGAACAGTGGTCCTTTTGGCTGGGGATTCTGGGAGATGTAGTCCAAAATATTTCCCCCCAAGATATACAAGGCAGGCCACGTGGGAAACACAGAGCCAACCAACACTTTGGTTTTGGTCTGTGCTGCCCCCTAGGAGCTGCCACTTGAGGCAGGTGCCTTATCCTGCCCAATAATAGGTCTGGCCTCTCATGACCATCAAACAGGAGGAAACAAGAGACAGTAACATGTGGATTTTTATGCCTGTCTTTTCTTTTCCTTGGAGCAGGGAAACAGATCTCCATTTAGGTAGGAATATGAAGCTTACAGAGATGTCACCCCCAGGTTACTCTTCTTTTGTGGTGGGCTGGGCTGGCTAGGGGATTCTGGGACATGTAGTTTAGAAAAGCAACGTCCCCAGCTAAAAATTCTGCAGTCTCAGAAAAATCCAAATAAACCTCTGTTTGGAGTGAAAATAAAAATAAAGAACCAAATGCCTTCCTTCTCCCCTCGCGCTGAGCTGTGATGAAGTTCTCCAAAGATAAAATGAAATAGAGGAGAAGGAACGCTGCCCCCTCCCCTTTGCCCCATAGGACCCTATTTTAATTATCAACTACAGTCGATTTTTTGCGGCGCAATTTCTGAGCCTCCAGCGGGGCCCAGCAGCCGGTCTTTCATCTCGCTCCAGCTTATTGGGGAAATAAGCTGTATTAAACATCTTTAATCCTGCTTTGGATGCGCTACCTTTGATCACCTTCAAATTTCGTACACCTACGACAGGCCCAGCTATCTCGCCTCTCGGCAACTTCATTAAACTCCCTCTCTTGACCAGGAGGCGAGCCTGTTTTCCCCTGTTTTCTGATCAACCCCACCAACCTCTCCCGCTGGAAGCAGGGAGCCGAATTAGCTTCAACCGGTGTTTCCCCAAATATCTGACAAACAGGCTCCTGAATGCGACAAATAGGACTAGCATTTCATTGAAGTTTTAGACCCAGAAGAAGGTCTCTGCTCTGGCCCTTGGAGCGGCTGCCTCCCCCTTTACAGAATTTTCTTTCCCTGCAATGCATGGGAATCACACAGCCCTCTGCGTATTTGTGGATTGCAGCTCCCAGCATTCTCCTCCCTTGGCTCACCAGCCTAGGGGATGATGGGCAGTGGTGTCACTTGGGGGTGCGGGTGGCACTGGATGATATCGTCCAAGTGGCTGCTTCTAATTCCCCCCACTTCTTGGGGGACCGTGATAGCTTTGTGTAAGACAACTGCTTCCTTTTTTCTTCTGACTGGGGAAGATTCCCGGTGCCTTTGTGGACGCAGAGCCACGTGGGGAAATCAGGACCCCCAGAGGGTGGGTCCCATGGCGGTGGACCGGGACCCCTGGAATTCCGGCTCCTGGACAGAAAAGGGTCCTTGGGGGTGAGGCCATGAGTTACTGCTCTGGGTGATGCCAGGGCTGGTGACGACGGACATTGGCCTTCAGCACATGGAGGGGAGGAGATGGAACGGAGAGATGGAAGCCATCTTCGGAGGTCACATAGAAAGCGGAGCAAGCTTCATTTCTGCAGCTCCAGAGGGTAGGACATGGTGAGCCAGAGGACCCAAATGATAAGGAAGGGGAGTCAAACTCAACATTAGGAAGAGCATTCAGATGCTGAGGTGCTATGTTTGAAGACAAACCAATGAGGTGGCTAAGAAGGCAGTCCTTCTGTCCTTCACGTCAAGTCTGAAACACAGGTTGAATGTCCATCTTTCTGGGTTGCACCTTACCTATGGGTCCCTGCCTTGGCAGGGGATGGTTCTAGTTGCAACTCCTTGTTGCAACGCCTCCGCTGGCCCCTAGTCCATTTCCAGCCAAATTCAAAGTGCCGGTGATGAGCTGTAAACCCTGATGTGGCTCAGGTTCAGACTGTCTGAAGGACTGCATTCTTCCCGGGTGAGCCTGCCCATTTCCTGAGATCTTCTAAGAAGTCCCTTCTCTCTCTGCCTCACCAGCTTCTCAGGCAGGGCCTTCTCAGTGCCCACTCCCAGGCTCTGGAACTCCAGATTTTAGGATGGGTTGATTGCTTTTGAGCTCTTGTGTGTTGTGGATTTTTAACTATGGCCATTTCCGCACGGCACTCTTATAGCGCGATTATTCCACTTTCAACCTCCTATGGAATCCTGGGGTTTGCAGTTTTGGGAGGGGCCGACTGGTTGAAAGTGCAATAATCACGCTATAAGAGTGCCGTGCAGAAATGACCAATGTTTTAACTGTTGCAAGCTGCCTTGACTCCCAAACCGGGGGAAAAAGCAGGATATAAATAAATATCATCATCATTGTTAACATCATAATCACCTCCTCCTCCTCTTCTACTTTTTCTCATTCTTTATCCTTAAATTTTATGCCCGGTCTTTTCTCCAAGATGGGGACTCAAGGTGGTTTGCAAATTAAAACAATTATGATATAGTTAAAAGCATATACAAAGCTGACCTCAGAGTAGAATCATTATCATATTTTTATTTAACTGCATTTTTAGGGTACATGAAACAACACGCATGGAAGAATAAGATGCAAAAACACATAATTATAACACGGCACTTAGTAAACTAAATGAGCACCTCCTAACTACCTAACTTAACCTACACAAACACACACAACTCAAAAAGGGAAACAAGGACTTCCAACTTCTCAGAGAGTGGATTTATATCAAGGGATATTACACTCCTTCTCCTTGCTGTTTAAATATATACCTTACTTTACCTAGATTAGAATAAAACCAGTCAAAAAGAAAAATTTAAAACTACATTTACTCTCGAAATTTAACTACTCTGTACCTAATATAAATGTAGATAAAGATTAAATAAATTCATAACAGTTCTGCATGAATGAAGCTAAGCTAATCACTCAAAGCCTTCCCACAACCTTCTTCAGATATGCCATAACTTCCTCCCATTGAATCTTAAACAACCCCACTGAACTTTCTCTAACCCATAATGGCAACTTTTCCATTTCCGGCTTTAAAGCAGAACTGAACTATTGACGGAATTAGACAATTTCAGACTTGCATTTAGAAAGAACAAACCGCGGTTAAAAACAAAAAGAGCAATTTAAAACTATGCACCCTGCTGTTGAAAGCCTCGTCCTTAAAAACCTTTGATTTTTAAGAGCCGTTCTGCATAGAAAAGTCTTTGCTTGTCGATGGAAGGACAACGAGGAGGGGGTCCCAGAGCCTGCGGAAGACCACCAAGGAGGCCCTGTCTTGTCCGTGGGGCTGAGAGAAGGTTTCAGAGTCTGGACAGGGTGGGAAGGGAGATACAGTCTCTCAGATAATCTGGACCTGAGCCATATGGGACTTCATAGGTCATAAGCAGCACTTTGGACCCTCATCCCTGGCCCTGAAAATGGATTCTAGGTCAGGGATGTTGGCTTGGCTCTCTCTCTCTCTGCTGCAAAACAAGTGCAAAGGCATTTCTCTCTTTCTCCAAATTCGTTCCAAATATAATTAAAGATTGGCCTACACAATCAGCTTTCCACAGCTAGAATGTCTCTCTCTCCGCCTTACAGCCATGCACGCAAGCGAAGGGTAACCTTTGAAATTTCTTTAAGCTGAGAAGGAGGGGGAAGAAAGGTCTGTTTGCCTGCTTTGGTCCACTAAAGTGTCTGGGAACAGCTCATTTTATCCCATGAAGGTCTGGGTGAAAATGAATGCATTCATTTTACCTTCAATAGGTGTGGAAATGAAATCTCCCACCCTGACAGATGGTGGGAGAAAAGCAATCAAAACACAGCTAACCACCCCGACATATCAACCAGCAAACAGGGAAAAAACAACAGATCAGGGTATTCAAATACACACACACACACACGTATATACACTTATATATATATATATATACACACACTTCTGCTTTTCATTAGAGTCCCACCTTCTTACATTTTACCCCAAGGTTTCTTGATTTCCTCTGCCTGATTTATGAGGAAAATCAGGGTTTTTTCTTATCCCCTTATTAAATCATGGGTGGGAGTCCTGGGACCCTGGAGCTGTTGTTGGACTGCAACCTCCAGCAGCCCCGGACAGCATGTCGAAGAATGCTGGGAGTTGCACTCTGATGGCAACGCCTTGGGTCATGCAATTCGGCCATTTGGCACAAGAACCACGTGGCCCAATCCAGGCATAACTCTGCACGGGTAGACTCATGCTGGGCAGGGTTGGGCCAGTTTCGATGGCCGCTGCCTGCATCCCGTAAAGGCTGATGCTCTCTTCGGACTCGATCTGCCGGTTTCTTCTACAGCATCATACATTCTGGAGGCTGCAACTGACAGCTGAAGGCGTTCCTGGGAGCCTCAGCGCCTGCTCCCTCCTGATAGTTCTGCTCCGGTTTGCTCGGTGGGAGGGCACGGCCACGCTGCCGCATCCAGACGTCTGGAAGCCGTGAGATAAAGGCCGTGCCCGGGTGGTGGGGTTTTCCTTCAGACCGGCCTGCTTCTCCGTTTCTTCTCCCTCCACCCCTGGTCAGACTGGCGCTCAGTTGTGGCACTGGAACAAGTTATCTGGGTTGAGCAGAAGATCAGAGGCGCCCCTGAGGAACGTACATGGGAAATGGCCTCATTTTCCATCCGGCCATGGCATCATGTTCGCCTCCGGCCCAGAGCTGTGGGACTCCAGGGTTTCAGCTACAATTCTTGGATGGAGAGTCTGCACAGCAGGTCTTGCATCCAAGGGTCACCGGATCACAGAATCAACCCCATAGAGTATGGTGGTCTAGCCTCCGTTGGAGTTTTTTCTTAATACCTTGATTAAAGTTTTCAAAAAAATCACAAGAGTTAAAAAGATTTCCAGCACAGCTCCACATACACAAAAAAAGAAACTAGAAATACGTATTGTTCCTCCTCAAATGTTCGTCTCTAAGTTTTCTTACCCATTGATAAAATATCCTAATATCTTTACATTATGTTCCGGAAAAGAATTCTATAACCTAATCAGACGAAATAGTCACAATTCTAAGATTTAATCAGAACCAATAGTTTAGAATTTGTCCTCTTTCCTTTTTCCAAATAATCTATAAAAGGTTGCCATATTACCCTATGGGATTCCAGGGTTTCACCCTTTAATAAGAACAATAAGTTGTCCAATTCTGATAGTTCCATTAGATTTCCTATCCAATCATCAATAGTGGGGCTTTTTTAAACTTTTCCACACTAGAGTTTTACAGCAGACATTGGATTCCCGCCTCTGCTTTGGCTGTGAAGTCCTGCATTGGCAAAAGGAGGCTGGGCCAAAATAATGAAATAAAATAATGAAATAAAATAATAGGATCAAGGAATTCTGGAGCTGGGAGGGTCCCCACTGGGTGCTGGATCTCCAGCTAAATCATCCACAGCCCAGGCTATTTTTGAAAACGTCCAGAGAAGGAGACCACCCACCTTCCATTGCCAAACCACTCTTGCTGTCCAAAAGTTCCTCCTGCTGTTCAGTCGAAATCTCCTCTCCTGCAACTGAAAAGCACTCTACCCTCAAAGCCAGCAGAGAACCAGCCTATGCCCCCCTCTCTGTGACAGCCCTTGAAGTACTTACAGAGCACAATCCTGTCTTCTCCTCCCCAGGCTGAGCTTGCTCAAGTCCTTCCACCTTTTCTTATCTTTTCTTCTCCATATCGCTTATCATCTTCGTTGCCCTGCTCTGAAGGGGCCCCGACTTGTCTGGATCCTTCTAAAAGCGAGGCTGCCAGAACCGGACCTCAGAGGAGGCCTTGACCCCACAGGCGTCTTCCATTCTGCTTGGGAGAGGTTGGGGGAGGCCACTCCATTCCCCCCTTGTCTGCGTGTGTTCAAGACATCTGCCCAACTTATGGTAACCCCATGAATTTCCTAGGGTTTTCTTAGGCAAAGAAGACTCAGGGGTGGTTTTGCCAGTTTCTTCCTCTGAAACAGAGCCTACAGATTCCGTGGTGGTCTCCCGTCCAAGTACTAACCAGGGCTGACCTTGCTTAGCCTCCAGGATCAGATGGGATCTGGGGTCTTTAGGGTATTTAGGCCCTATAATCCCCCCCTTTTGTCCCAATCCAGCAATCTTGCATGCAGCTCTTGCACTGTGGCCGGTCTGTAATTAATGGCCGGTCTGGAATCTGATGCGGAAAGCAGAGAGGTTGATCTTTCTGCTCTGGCTTCCAACACCTCCACCGTCCCCCACCCAGTTTGGGAATTGCTTGTGAAAATCACAAAGCGTGGGTGTCTGCTCGGAGGACTCGGGCTTTTGTCTAAAATTAGCCCCCCACTTTCTCTCTCAGCAGATGATTAAACGAGGATTCTTTCTGCAGGCTACCTCTCGTGGATTGATGTTTTCTATTAAAAAATGCACGGCTTGGGGTTTGTGAAATATCGCAGCCTCTCTGGGTCAGACGCAGCCTTTTATTATTATATTTAAAAAAGAAATATGCAGATGGACCCCCAGCTAGGAAAGGTGTGATAAATGAGTTCCATAAGCTTGGAAACATGGGGATCGTGACCCAAGAGGTGGGTTCTGCCCTGATATCCTCCTCCCCCTCTTCCCTCATCTCCATTTATCCAACCCACAGAGAGGAAATTTTTTTTCGGGGGGGGGAAGCACTTTAAGAAACACACAGGCACCATGCAAGTGACAGGAGCGGCTGTTGGCTTCCACATCTTTGAGGCGGTGCATCCACCCTGGACTTTAAAGGAATCTTCTAACCTATTTTAGGGACAGGGCTCAGCCCCTTAGACATATCGTTGGAAGTTCAGACTAAAATCCAGAGCAGAGTTACCATGCTCCCCCTCCTCAGTACGGCACAGGCGGATTCTGGTCTGACGTGAGAGAGCTTTAGGTTCCTCCGATCACAGTTGGGTCTGCATTAATCTAAATGGCCTTGGGTGGGTGGGGAATCAGCACTTAGGTGGGTTCCATTGGCACAGTGGGTCTACTCTAGGTAACATTACCAGTAGTCTTGTTCTTCCATCACCTTCATTGATGAAGAGATAGTTAAGGCCAGGAGATGTCTCGTTACTCCCAGGTCAGTAGAGCTGGGAATCCATCTCAGGTTTTCGAGTGACTTTAAAGTGGCTCCCCAAAATGCTGAATCTTTTTAGGAACTCAGAGAGCCCCTTTAAGGGCTGCTGTGAATACCTGGATTCACTGCTCTGGCGACAAGGGAGAGAAGAGCCCTCTCTGTGTTGTGATGAAGGAGGACGTGACCACATCTGGACGTGCAGGGGAATACACAATGGGAAATGCAACCAGAGGCAGATGCAGATGTATATTTTCCCCTGCATATGAAAGAGCACCTCATTGCAACTCCCTTTGAACTCGGAATGGATTCCCCGCCCCACTGACATGAAGGATATCAGCTGCCTTCCTTCCTGGTCTCTTGTTCCATTTTCGCAGGCTTTCTTCATCCTTCCTCTGCTTCCTTCCCACTCTCCAGTTTCTTCTGGAGGACCAGCTGGTTTCCCTGCCATCGACTGATTCATCTTCTTGATGGCTGAACTTAAAGGACAAAGAAGGCCATCAGCTGCCTCGGCAGATAGAAACCCACGGTCATAAAAATAAGTAAAATGAGAGAGAACAGTGGTGAGATTTCAAAGCCAGCCCAGATAATACGCCAAAGAAAAGATAATGAGGAGTGATCCAGGAGCCCTTTGGCTGTTGTCTTCATCTCTCGGAGACAAAGGTTACAG
Source organism: Ctenosaura bakeri (assembly GCA_948474755.1). Lineage (NCBI taxonomy): Eukaryota > Metazoa > Chordata > Lepidosauria > Squamata > Iguanidae > Ctenosaura > Ctenosaura bakeri. The sequence goes on along the minus strand of CAOLHI010005202.1, from coordinate 31,313 downwards.
ATAATTACGGGCGGATTGTAAAAGGCCTCTCGCTTGGCATGACAGGGGGAGCGTGAACCCCACGCCTGAGTTTACTCTGGTCCAGAGGACCCTTTGGGAGGCAAACTTAATAATGCCTCCACCACCATTTCAAACTGTGTGATGTGTCCAGAAAGTATTCCCCAAATTTCATGGAACTGGACCTCTTGAAGAGACCTCCAGTGGTAATCTCGATCAACCCTGTCCTGTCTGTGTGTTCATAGCCAGTTGGACAACACTGATGAAATATTCAGGACCTGTCGGGCCCCCTCCAGATATCTTGGAAGATGAAGCCAGACATCTCTTGGCCGTTTCCCATCTCCTGCCGGCCACTAAATGGCCACGATGGAGGGGATGGAGGAGAAAAGTGAATCCTATAACAGGAAGGGAAATGCCTTGCAATTCCACTGGTGGAGGAGGGCCTTGGCTGTAAAACTTCTAAAGCAGAAATGAGAATCAATTGTCTTCTGGAAAGAATGAAAGAGATGGCACTGGCCCTCATGCTGAAAGTTGTCCCCCATCTCTGAAACACCTGTCTGCTTCCATGTGTGAAGTGAGAAAGGACCACCATCTTGGCCTTGGCCTCAGGCAGCAAAATTTCACAGGCCAGCCCAGCAAAGTTGCAAGAATACCAGAGGAGTTGGGCTGAGTGGGGTGCACTTTCTGTTCCAACAGGGGCCAACCAGTCACCTATGGGAGGCCTACCAGCAGGACAGGAATGAAACCAACAGGCTCCTGCTCGCGTTCTACAGCTGAAGCAGCTTGTGGTTCCCATGTCAGTAGGATCAGGGGATCCAGTCCAGATTTTAGTCCAGGAGCTCTCCAAGGTGCTGTATATCTGCAGCACCATGGGAAGCTCATTTAAACCAGTTTAAAACAGGAATAGATACATTATCCTAGTGATATGGGAGACACCAGTCTCCCCTGGCTTTAATGGGGTGGCCCAAGGTGCCGAACCTCTTCTGGAGAGTGAGATGTTTGGAAAGCTCCTTTAAAGTTTGGATTAAAACTCAGAACAGATTCACTACCTAACTGGCATGGAACTTACCCACTGTCATTGACTACAGAGGCCGTGAAGCCATCTTGACTTGTGGTCACTGATGAGCCCATATTCCATGAATGTGTTCAGTCCCCTTTGAAGGCCACCCAAGGTGGCAGTCTTCACAAACCATCTTATGGTAGTGAGCTCCATTGCTTGAGTACGGGTCGTGCAATGCTCCCTTGTTCCTTGAGAAGAAGAAGAGCAGATCTCTGTGCAGACTGAGCCTGCCATTTCAAGAGTAGTATGTGTGGCTCATGTGTGGTGAAGGACGGTGGTATCTCCGAACATGTTGTGAAGTCCTCTCTGTGGCTTGGTTGGCTTTCTTTACTCTCTTTCCAAAACCACTCTGAATGGTGGCTCTCCAAATCCCGGAACAAAATCACACTCCTTGCCCAACCTTGTTTATTGGAGGTGAAGCTCTTTGCAGCTTTGTTTGATGTCTGATGCAGCCCTGAATAGTGCTGTGATTTGAAATTGGAGGGAGAGATGGCACCGGTGGGGGCAGAGAAGATATAACAATGCTTTGAGTGTTATAGAAAGACGGCTTGCACTGCTCCTACTAATGGAAATATAGGATGAGGCCTTACCTCAAGGAGATGAGGAATGCAGTATTAAATTCAGCAGCAGCTGGGATAAGGTAAACATGATTAAAATGAATATTATACCTAGGAGTATCCACATCACTCTTGGAATTCCTCTACTGATACATTGCAATTATTTTCAAAAACAAAATGCATTGTTTAGGAGATTTTTGGAGGGCTTTTCTCCCCCTTGAATTTCAGTGGAGAAGATGCAAATTCCAATCCAGGAATGATGGTTTGGCCTTCTAGATCTTCTTACATACCATAGGGCATTATCTATTATCTTGCATTAATTTTTGGATATACCCGCTTAAAGTAAATAATCCACCATGGTTGGCCTCGGAGTCTTCATTTCTGGTGCCTTTATTCAAATGGACAATACTCGGTTATTATTTTTCAAAGAAAGGTAGTGTTTTGCCAACAATTTCGGCAGATAGGACTGTGTGGCAAATACCATCTCATCAATTGCAGTTTGACCCGTACGCTCATGCTGCATTGACTTTGTAGGGCATCCAGATTTGAAAACTGGTAAGGAACCGTTATTATGGAAAATGTGGGACGATAATGGAATTGTTACCTTAAATCGCATGCTTGGGGTCGATGATGAGTTTTTGCCTTTCTCAATTTTGCAAGAGCAGTTTATACTGCCTCTATCAGCATGCAGTGCTCTTCCACACACAGGCGCATGTTCTCAGCCAGTGCAAGCTGAAACTGGCAGAAGTGCTCCTTCCATTGCGCATTCAGGTTCACAACATTGCTGTTCAACGCAAGGGCCAGGCGGCACAATGGACTCATGGCTACATGCAGAGATTTATGCTGTGTAACATAACTGCCGTGTAGGATCTTGGCCATGAGAAGAGGGATGATGAGGATGATTTTGAAAAAAGGGGAGGAGTCCAGTGGTGACTTGTGGCTCCCATGTTTGTGAGGCAGTGTATCCACCCAAGGCTTTGTGTGGCTTTAAAGGACCTCTCTACCATGCTGAAACTATGCAGGAATAGGGTCCAGTACCTTGGAGAGCTCCTTTAAAGCTTGGCTTAAAGTCTGGAGTGGATTCCCCATCCCAATGACATGGGTGCTACCACAGGAGAAGACTAATACCTTCCCACATGGATGAGACTTTAACCCAGATTCTCCTGCAAATCATATTTCGGCGTTTTTAGACCGATACTGTTGATCGCATGTGCTATGGGTTGTTGGTGGCTTAAAAGAATCAGCTTCTGAGTCTCCCAGAGGAATGAGCATGCTCCAAAAAATCTTTCTTTAAAAAAAGGATTTTTATTGAACCAAAAAGTCTTTCTAAAAGAGATGTCCAAAGCAGTCAAATGTTTCCAAGGATGGGCCTGAGGGATCCCTGCTCAGATGTTAGTTTCAGGGCTAATTTCCAGGAGAAGAGCCGATGAAGTCTGACGCTTGCTTGGAATCCAGATTCACCAGACAGGAATAATCCTTGTCCCACAGGAGGAGATGTTCATGGCTGTTCTGCCATGGAGCGAACCGTGCCTCCACATGTTGAGAGGACAGATGTTCAGTTCTGCCCTTGATCATGACCTTTGCAAAACCTGGAAGTATCAGGGGCTTCAGTATTTGAACTCAGCGTCTGAATCTGAAATAGTATTATGGCTTGACATGCAGGGTCCATGTCAGTCAGGCTAGGATTCCATGCCAGGTTTCAATTCAGATTTCTTTTGTACTCTCCAGGGTGTTGAACAGTTTCAGCACCTCCGAGATCACTTGAACACTAGCCAATACCAACATGGCAGCTACAGCCACTATTTCTTAGCATCTTCAGGTGACCTGGCATCCTTTTGGGGGGCTCTATAGTCTGCAGGGTAAAGCATCTTCTTCCCACATGGAAAGGAAGGAATAAAATCCTCCACCCCCAGCTTCCACAGTTTTTTTGAAGTGTAATTCTGTATACAACTGCAGCAGTCCTGTTGGTTTCGACAACACAGTGTTGCTGTCAGTAAATAAGGACAGTGATGGAGGGAAAGACAATCCAGCCTTGAGGACAACATAGAGGAGGGGAGCACATGTTTCCCACCCCTTCTTTAAGGTCTGATGGACTGCAGAGTTTGGAAAAGTTCGTTTTGCGGAACTATAGAGTCTCCAGACCAGCAGAACCATTTGGTGGGCTTGAAATGTGCCAGGATCCTGGTTGTGGTGCCCCATGGATACCCAGTGGTGGCTGGTGGATCCTTGCCAGTGGCATTGAGAATCCACTCCAGGTTTTAATTGAGGCTTTAAAGGAGATCTCCAAAGTGCTTTTCCTGGATAGGTTCAGCACCCTGGAGAGCTCATTTAAAAAGTAGGCGAAATTTGCCACCTCAACTGACACGGAAGCCACTGGTTGTGCTCCAGAGGAAAAAAGGAACTTTCCCAGGCTCTATCCCAAATCGGAAAGCCTGAATGGGAGTCAACAGTGAATTCTGATTCCGATAGCCTGGAAGACATCCCCTCCCCGTTTGAATTTATTCCTTCCCCTTCTTTTGGCTCCTCCAGTGAGTCTCCTTCTCTCCTTATATAAAGCTGAAAAAAAATTCTGTCAGTTCTTCACTTTATAAATAACTTAAGTCCTTCAGCCCCCCTCCTTTCTGCCCTCCCGCCCTTGCCAAATTTCCTGGAGTCATTGGTATTCCGCCTGGGTTGCTACTACAATGGTTTGATGAATAAATAATGGTTTATACGTATCTATGTCGGAGCGGTTGTTTTGCACCAGGGGAGAGAAGCACAGAGAAAGTTATCGGCGTCTCTGTTTAGGGAACTATATTAAAGTATCCACAGAGGGGTTTTTTCCCGCTCTACCAGTCCTGCCTCTGCGGCATCAGCTTGTTTTCTGCGGGACAGTTGGCACAGACAGGTCATTAAGAACACTGGAGGAGCCCTGCCGGACGAGGCCCAAGCTCAAAAGCATGATTAGATGCCTCCAATTTTTACAACGGTTGCAGGTAGCTTCTGTGTCAGGGGAGCAGTGAATCCATTCTCAGACTTTTAGCTCTGGAGCTGAAAAGAGCTCTCCAAAGTCCAGAACCAATTTTGGTGGTGATAATGTTGTGTAGTGATTTGCATGTTGGGTTAGGATGCTGGGAGACTGGGTTCCAATCCCTGCTCAGCCATGGAAACCCACTGGGTGACACTCTCTCAGCCTCAGAAGACTGAAGCCATGGCAAACCTCCCTGAAATAAACAGCCAGCATAGTGCAATGCTTTGCGTCTTGGACTAGGACTCTGGGAAACCTTCTGTAGGATTCAAGTATGGTTATTTTGGGTTTTTTTGGATTGGAGAGCCCTTGTGGCCACTTCCATGATCTATGATTCTATGAAACCGGGACTCGGATTCCTACTCAGTCATGGAGACCCTCTGGCTGACCTTGGCCAAGTCACACTCTCTCAGCCTCACACGACAAACCTCCTTGGAATAAACGTGGCGTGTGTGATGGTTTGAACATTGGGGTAGGACTCTGGAACACCGAGCTTTGAATGTGCGGGACATCCAGGAGGCATGGCAATGCACCAACCACTTCTGAGCCGTGTGGATGCGGGATTTGTGTGTCACACAGCAATTGCTGCTCTCGGGCACCAGAGACTGGTAAAAATCCCTCTCCCAGATCAGAGGGGGTGCAGAGGATAAGGAAATAGTTTCCAAGAGTCCCCTCCTGGCGATCTACGTGGCGGAGGATTGGAGGTAGAGGGGAGAAGGACCAAAGTCACACAAAGAGCCTGCTTGTTGAGAGCAGAAAGTGCCACCGCGTGTCTTTCTTGAGCTTAAGAAATAAAACCCAAGGAATGCAACTGGAAAGAGGCTTTCCGACTGCATGGATGTGACCTCCCCATCTTGCAAAATTGCTTCTCGGTGTGACAAGGGTTTGAGAGTAAACTGGGACTGTTTTAGGAGTTCAAAAGGCATGAACTGAGGGGACTTTAGAAAATTATTATTAATTGGCGAAGTATAGAGACTTTACTTTTTTGAAAGGCTGGCAACCTTTAAGAGGCCTTCTGCGAGCAAAAGAGAACACTATGTTAACTGCAGGCTTTGATAATTAGTATATCTGGGAAAATAAGATGAAGAAGTATTTGAACGGCACTTATAATTGGAGAAGATGTTTTATGTAGTCATGTATAATCCTCGTTCGGAAAGCTGGAGGTCAAATGCGTGTTCTTTTTTTCATTATCCTTCAGTGTCTTTGATTTTTATTATAGTTCTTCTTTTGTGTCTATTTTTTCCCCTGTTGTTTCTTCCCCCCTGTTTTTTCTCTCTAGCTTTTTTTGTTTTAATGGAGAATATTTAATAAAATTTACTTAAAAATTAATAGCTGGCACAGGGCAATGGTTTGAGTTTTGGGCTAGGACTCTGGGAGACCAGGCTTCGAGTCCCTGCTCAGCCATGGAGACTTTGGGCAAGTCACACTCTGTCTCCTCCTCGGAGGAAGGCCACGTAAAACATCCTCTAAACTACTCTTGAGAGGTCGTATTGTGTCGTGGTTTGAATGTTCGGCCAGAGTGTAAATCCCTGCCCAGTCCCTGGAAACTGGCTGGACATCCTAGGGCACGTCATAGCCTCAGAGGAAGGCAAAATGGCCAACCCTCTCTGAAAATGCTGAGACTACTGGAAGGCACATAATGCACACTTGGGCCATTTCCGCACTGCACTGTTATAGTGCTATTATTCCACTTTCAACCTCCTATGTCATTCTGGGGGTTGTAGTTCCCTGAGTCCCAAGAGCTCTCTGGCTGGGAATTCTCAAGGTCCCTCCTGAAAGTGCAAACCCCAAGATTCCATAGGATGTTGAAAGTGGAATCATAGCGCTATAACAGTCTAGTGCAGACATGGCTTATAACATTGCAGGGCAGAAATGGCCACTGTTAAGAGCTGAGTCTATGGCTGAGATCCTGGATTCAGGCAATCCTGGAATCCTAGGGCCATTTTCACATTGCACTGTTATAGTGCTATTATTCCACTTTCAACATCCTTGGGGGAATTCTGGGGTTTGTAGTTCCCTGAGTCCCAAGAGCTCTCTGGCTGGGAATTCTCAAGGCCCCTCCCTTAACTGCAAACCCTGAGATTCCACAGGATGTTGGAAGTGGAATCACAGCACTATAAGAGTGTAGGGCAGAAATGTCCTTGGAGTTCAACACCTTAGGTACAGATCCATTAGAGTTCAGACTAAAACCTGGAATGGATTCTGTGGTCCCCACAGGGAAGAAGCCACTGAGCAGCACTGCCCTGGGAAGCCAACACCCAGCTCTGAAAGGCAATGGCGCCCCAGTCTATTAAGACAGGAGTGCGGATGAGTCTGGAACTGGGAACCAGCAGTCCAAAACGGAGTCTCGTGCCCTGCAAAGGACTCTTCCAGAATGGTGGAGGTGGGGGTCCCCTGAACCAGAGGCGGGTGAGGAGCTGACCCTGGGCCCTCAAGGGTAACCATGGCTAATTATTACCTTCCAAAATGTTTTAGCTTTTTTGCATGTCACCAGGTATGGTGAAATGTTCCTAATTCCTCAGTGCATTTCCAACATCTATCTGATCTGTTTTTCTATATTCTGGTTAGTTTCAATGGGGTTAGAGCAGAGCTTTCCAGACTTTTCATGTTGGTGACGCCCTTTTTTACACACCCATCATTTCACGACACAGTAATTTCAGTTTTCCTAGCAAACTGGAGGTTAAACTAACCCCTTATAAGAGATGCGTACACATACATAAATTGTAATAACAAAACATATGGGGACACAACATCTCATGAACACCTGCCATATATTTTTAAAAATATGTGATCTGTGAATAATAAAATGCATTTCCAAGTTTGTAGGCGACACATCCAAACACTTCCAAAGACATGCTGATGTGTTGTGGCACCCCATTTGGAAAGCCTTGGGTTAGATGTTACCTCTCGTGATATCATGACAGATTAAAGAAAAAATTAATAAAATAAAAGGGGGTAACCCTGGCTAGTGGCTGTTGAGTACAAAGTGTCCAAAGAGGCGGCCGAACGCCCCCCAGCTCCACCAAACCCCTGCCTCTTGAAGCCCAGGCTCCGCCGGAGGGGCCCAGGCCAAGCGCTCACCTGCCCAGCAGGTCTCCTCAGGAGGAGAGGAGGCCCTGATGGCCGCAGCTGAGCTCTGCTCACTCAACAACTGATGCCTCACACCTGGGGCAGGAAGGCTCTGGAAGCCACACCATTCCTCCTCATTGTGGAGCCTTGGGGGCACCTGCCTTTCCCCGGATTGCCCTGGGCTTGGAAGCTTCCTCCTTGCTTCTTCCTTGGAGTTAGAGAGAGGAGACCAGCCTGGACTGGCATTTCTCTCACGCATCCTCTGCAGCGGCCTCATTTTATGCCTGGGTAGGACTTTGCTTTGTTGTTCCTTGAGAACTTTGTGGACTCTCTTCTTTGTTAGGCAGGGTCCCCGCGTCCTTTAGGCCAAGCCTGTGGGCCTTGCTTGGGACAGGAGAGCTCTTTTGGCTGCCTCTTGTACAGAGCGAGGTCTGGAGCAGATGGTGTCCAAGAGAGCTTTTGGTCCTGTGAGTCTGAAAGCAAGGACAGGGATCGGGAGGGAAAGAATACCAAAAAAAGAAGTGGAAGGAAAATGCTCTTAGATTTTTTCCCCCAGAAAATGCTGTATTTGCTGGTGTGTAAGACTCACTTTTCCCCAAAAAATACTGTTTGAAAATGGAGTGCGTCTTATACATGAGTGAGTCTTCTATGCCAGCAAATAGTATTTGCCAGTGTATAAATGGGGTGTGCCTTATACACCTACAAATATGGGTTGCATTTTTCTGGGCAGAATCCAATTTGCTGTGGAGTTGTTCTTGTGTGCCTTTAAGCTGTTTCTGACCTGGGGCAACCCGGAGGCAAACTTAGCGTGGGGTCTGGTGCCTTGGAGTATTCAAACCTATAGCTACACCCCGGTAAAAGCAGGTTGTGTGACTGAGGCCATTTCTGCACTACACTCTTATAGCACGATTATTCCACGGCCGGCCCCTCCCGAAACTGCAAACCCCAGGATTCCATAGGATGTTGAAAGTAGAATAATCGCGCTATAAGAGTGTAGTGCGGAAATGGCCTGAGTGTGAACCGGATTCCCAGCCGCTGGAACTGAGAAGGCAGGCTGTACCGTCTTTGAGTGTTTTTACCTCCTGTTAAAAGGGTGAAAATTGGCAGGTCCGGTGGGGGGAAAAAAACCATTTCTATGGAGCCTCATAAACATGGTAAGTGTGTCATCCTCTGTTTGCTTTGAAAGGAGAGCGCATGCTTTTGGCTCCACTGGGTTTTCAGCCGGAGTGGCGGAGCAGCCTGTGTGGAATAGTACAAACAAATTTTAATTATTGATTGTGTTTTTCTCCCCACCCCCCTTTTCTTTTTTAATTAGGCAAACATGGTTGATTTTCCTCGGCTCTGGTTTTGCTCCATTAGTAATTCCGTTAATTAGAAAATGCTGTTGGTTGTTGATCTTACCTCGCTGCACATCGAGGTGCCGGTCTCCTTGGGTCAGTCGAGCGGAAAGAGAAACTGGTGGCTCCTGTGTGTAGCCGCTGTGGGGTTTAGTCTGAACTTTAACGGTGCTCTTATTGTTTTATTGACTTATATCGTACCTTTCCCCCAAAACTGACACTCAAGGCAGCTTATGTGAATTAAAGCAAATGTGGATAGAAGCACATACAAAGACACAAGGGAAAACGTGAGGGAAGTGGTTGCTAAAAATTCAGTGAAACCATTTAGAGAATTAAAGCCATTTAAAACAAATCTGTTTGAAGGGTGAAAGATAAAAAAAGATATAATTAAAAGCTCATGCAGCCAGTTTCTAAAAGCTTGCTGGAACAGGAGAGTTTTGGCTTGTCAACGAAAGGACGGCAAGGGCCATTTCCACACTAGACGGTTATGGTGCTATTATTCCACTTTCAACGTCCTATGAAACCCTGGGGTTTGCCTTTGAGGCCCCTCCCTAAACTTCAAACCCCAGGATTCCATAGGATGTTGAAAGTGGGATAATAGCAGGCCAAGGAGGGAGTCAACCTGGCTTCACTAGGGATGGAGTTCCAAAGCCAGGGAGTAGCCACTGGGAAGGCCCTGTCTCCCAAATTCCCACCAGACATGAGTGCCAAGGTGGTTGGACAGAGGGCCCCTACCTCTGAAGATCCTAAAAATCAGGCACACTCATAGAGACAGAGAGATGGTCCTTCCGATAGCCTGGCCCACAGCCACATAGGGTTTATGGGTCATAACCACTTCTCGAAGGTCCTGAATCTGCTTCAAGGTTTGGATCTACCATTTGGGCTGGTGACATTTAATCCAGACTAAACCTGGAGATGATTCACCACTCCAAGAAACCTGGAATGGGGATTCATACCTATTCTCCACTGGCTAAGTGAAATGTGCCTTAGAAAGTGGCGAGGAATAACCCCCTCATTTCGTCTGTTGAAAGGTCCTTAAGCTATGATTTCTGTCTTAATTTCCAAACGAGACAATACGTCCTCTCTCTGTGGTTGACGACATCATCAGGGTCTTGGTTGCTTGGTCTTAGGTTTTTGTCCAGAAATCTCAGAGCTGGGGAGCTGCGGGTATTCAGAAAGTATTCAGCGCTTTTCCACAAGTGGTTTTTGAGCAATATGGGGTGACTTTTCATGCACATTTTGGGAGGGTGTGGGGGACCTTGCGGGGGGATGCATTGGGCTGAGTGTACCTCATTCTGGCCACCTGACTTATGTTCCAGCCTCTAGCCATGGAGATTGAATCTGTGGCTCACTGGCACCCTTTTCTGCCACCAAACACAGGTGATTTTGCTGTTTGGAAGCCTAACAAGTTCCCACGAAGATCTCGAAATGCAGCCAAACTGATTGGGGGAGCAGACCAAGGCAATTTAAGTTTCAGACAGGAAAAAAAGCAATTACAGGCTCAAAAGGAATAATAAGCATCAATTAGTGGCAAGTATCTCGGCTGACAATGAAAGCATTTTCAAGTACACATGCGGAGGAACGAAGGGAGAGAAAAGCTGTCTCCTCCAATGAATTGCAGCAGGGGATGCCGAGATAAAAGGATGGAGGAGCAGATGAGATATGGTGCCAGCCGTGGGGAAATTTGAAAAGGCTGTTGCTGTCTGGAGTGGGGGATTTCCAAAGAGAACAGGGTGGGGGAGAAGGAGGGTGTTTGGACAAATTTTGAGTCCCCTGCTGGTGTACCTGTATGGATTAGGTGTAAGGATGAGGGGGGGAAAGTTTGATTTATGGTGGGTAACAGGTGGGCCACAGGCCTCACGTAGCCCCAAAACAGCACTTGGGTGCCCCAGTGCCTCTCGTAATTGTAATTTGGGAGATCTTTTTCTTCTTTTGCCTGAAAAGTGGCAAAAAGTGGTCCCAAAAAGACCCAGAACAGTGAGTGGGGCCTTTTAAAAGCGGCTGAAAAAGTGGGATAGCCCAGGATTGGGGCTGGCCTTGCCAAATAGGGAAGGTTGGAGAGTGTGATGGCTGCGCTTTGGATCCTGGGATGGGGCCACTCTGTTTGACAAAGACGGAAGGATGCTACGGGAAAGACAGTTGGGACTTTGCATGGCAGGCGGCTTAATAAATAACAGAAGGCATCTGTGGCTTTACTGGATTCAGAGTACAAACTCTTTGCTGGGATGGAATAGAACAGAACTGCCGACCCCCCCAAAAAAAGAAGAAGCTGGTCTATCGGAGAGTGTCAAGGAAAGTGAAGCTGTATTCTGGAACATGGGGATGGAGGCCAGGGCCCAAGGGGCTGCCTTGGTCCCCCTGTAGTCCACGGCCCCCAGCACGTGCTGGTTTTACAGCTCTGTGTGGCTCAGGTCCAGGCTGTACGACCCGGACCGGGCTCTGAGAGAGGCCCTTCTCTCAGTGCCACCACCTTCACAAGCATGGTTGGTGGGGCCGTGGGACGGGGCCTTTTCCGTGGCTGCCCCGGACTGTGGCACTCCTTTGCAGGGAGGCCGGGATGGGCCCCTCCTTGTTGTCCTAACGGACTAAAACTTTTCCATTCAGACAGGCATTTTAATACTGAAAGTTTGCAAAGAAGAGGCTAGTAGGTGCTGTTCTGTTTTAATTTCAGTTGCTTCTTTTAATCTCTTTTTAGCTATTTTAATTCTTTTATAGTTTAGTTCTGTTTTAGTATATATTGTTTCTATGTTTTTAAACTGTATCATTTTAATGTGGAAGCCACTTTGAGGTCCAACGTTGGCCAAAAAGTGGGGAACAAATAAGGTAATACGTGAGGTTGCGTCATGCCCTGTCACCATTTTGAGAGGGATTGCAGAGGAAAACAGTGGTATTTGGGGGCAATATGAGGGTCTGCCAGTTTTGTGAGCCAATTTTCTTATGTTTTCACACAGTTGAGGCACTTCCTGTGTAATTTTGGAGGAAGGGTTCCTGAATATCACACAAAATTTTCACAATTTTTTGGAGGGGGTTGGGGATTTGGGGAAGCTTGTGGAGGGTTCAGGGACCACAAAGGTGGGGTCCAGGGGCCGGCTAGTGCCCGCAGGCCATGCTATGCCCACTCATGCTGTACCCAACAAAGGGAGAGAGAGGTGCCTATGGTGGATTCCTCAGAAATAGAAACTTTTTCAATTTATTTAAGGTATGAGTCAGTTTTCCCACTAACGGCAGTTTCCAGCTTCTGCGTGTGGGTCATTTTGCAGCAGCGATGGGCAAGATGATAAATCTGCTCTGGGTTTTTATCCAAATGTTGATATTACCCAAGGAGCTGAACCTGATACTCAGAAAAGGCTTGACCCTTTTGTAGCTCCGTCAGATTTTGGAGAAAAACCTACCACTGATTCATTGCCCTGCTGCTATTTTCTTAGGAAGGGTTCGCCAGGGTCTTCCCAGTCTACGTCTCCACGTTCCATTCTTGTTGATGCCAAAAGCAAACTGATTCAATATTTGTGCACTTTGGTGTTCATTTGCTGGCCTTGAAAAGAACACACATAGCACATACTTCAAGCACAACATTTCTTTTTCAATTAGTGTACGGCTCCAACCAGAGCCACAGCTGATCTGTGGGTGGTGGTGACGGTGATAGCAGTGGCTTCTTGTTTGTCGCAAGAAATTATCCCAAACTGATACCTGAAAGGGCGCATAACAAAATGGCAGTGGAGGAGATCCATGAATCCGGGCCAGGCAACGGCTGGCTTTAAAGGAGCTCTCCATGATCCTGAGCCTATTTAGGAATTGGGTTTGGCACCTGGGGGAATTCCTTCGGAGTCTGTTTTTGAAAGCTTGGGCGGCTTGGCTGCCCCCTAGCCAACAAGAGTGGACCCACCAAATCAGTGAGATTTACCTATCTGCTGACCCACGATTCAGTATTTCATTCAGTGGGTCCACTCTTGTGGAATTTAACCAACACGTTTGCAGCCTTTGCCTCCTGGTGGCATGACTTTGGTCCACTTCAGCAGATGTGTGGAGTATTATCTAGAATTTCACATACGAAGAGTATATGGGCTTCTGGAGGGTGGGTGGGATGGACTGTGGGCAGTGAGGTCTAAACTAAATGATAGGTAGAAGGTTCTGGTCGGGACAGTTCCATTACCGTTAACAGAAGCTCAGCAACACTTAGGATAGTTTTGTAGACCAACATCCTGTGGTGGTTTGAGTGTTGGAGTTTGGAGAGTAGGGCCATTTCTGCACTAGACTGTTATAGCGCGATGATTCCACTTGCAACATCCTATGGAATCCTGGGGTTTGCAGTTTAGGGAGGGGCCGGCTGGCCCCTCCCTAAACTGCAAACCCCAGGATTCCATAGGATGTTGCAAGTGGAATCATCGCGCTATAACAGTCTAGTGCAGAAATGGCTTAGGAGATGAATCGTGTTTAGCCACGGAAACCCATGGAAGTTACACTCTCTCAGCCTCAGAGGAAGGCAAAGGCAAACCCCCTTTGAACAAATCTTGCCAAGAAAACCTTGGGTCACAGTAATTTAGAAACGATTTGGAGGCACACAACAACAACACATTTAGACAAGGGAGAATTTGGGCTGTTGGAGCTTTTTCTTTTGTTCCTTTGTAAGGCACTGTTAACTGGAAAATTGTCTTCCGTGGAGTGGGAAGCTGTAGACTCCGGCGCTGGCCTGGGGGAATCGGACTGGGTGACCCCGGGATACCTTCCGACTCTCCCTTCCTCAGATTCTAAGACTGACTCACTTTGCGGACAGTTAGTTGCACTGACTCGAGTTCGTCTGAGAGGCATCAAAAATTGTTTTATCCAGTGACCCAATTTGGAGCTAGGTTTTAATTATTAAAAAAAAAAGGGAGGGAGAGGGAATGATAAAATTCAAAGACAAGGCAAATGCGCTCAAGGCTGGACAAGAGTTGATCACAAGAGGCAAAAGATTTAAATGGCTTTTTAAAAAAAAGTTAGCAACAAAGGACAGGGAAGTGAAAAATGGAACTGGCGTGATAGAAGGAAATGGCTGATTTAGCAAAAGAATTAGTTCAGGAGAGAATTAATTCCCTCTCTCTCCTCCCCACCCCCAAGCCTCCCTCCACTCCCCAATCTAAAATTCTTATTAGCGCTTTTAAAACTGTGCTCCAAATAGTTGGCTTAATGAATTAAAAAGGAACTTTGGAAAGGTGGCTTCTCCTCTCTCCTTCTCTTTGTCTGAAGGTGTTCAGGAGGCCCACCTTTTCCAGTGGATTAGAGGCCAACTTCCTACTGGTCCCATTTAGATTAAGATGTGTTTAGCCTGGAAGAGAGGAGCCAGTGTGGCATCCTGGGTTTGGGTTTTGGACTGTGACTCTGAAGACCAGGGTTCGAATTCCCACTCAGCCCTGGAAACCCACTGGGTGAACTTGGGCAAGTCACACTCTCCTGGCCTCCGAGGAACGCAGTGGGGGCAAACCACCTCTGAACCAATCTTGGCAAGAAAACCCTGTGATAGGGTCAGCTTAGGGTCAGCCTAAGCCAGAAATGACTTGAAGACACACAGCAACAAAGATAAGATATAAAGTGGCTGAGAGTCCGAGACTCTTGGAGTTGGACGGGACCACAGGAGCCGTCTAATCCAAATCCAAATGCACATCTAGAGTGCCCCATCCAGTCTTTGTTTAAAAACCTCCAAAGAATCATAGAATCATAGAAATGTAGAGTTGGAAGAGACCCCAGGGACCATCCAGTCCAACCCCGTTCTGCCATGCAGGAACACCCTCAAAGTACTCCCTGTGACAGATGGCCATCAAGCCTCTGCTTAAAAACCTCCAAGGAAGGGGAGTCTGCTCTTCTCTACAGGAGACTATTCCACTCTCACACAACTCTTATAGTCAGGAAGCGCTCCCAGATGTTTAGGTGGAATCCCTTTTCTTGCCATTTGGATCCATTGGTTCACCTTTTAACCTCTGGAGCAGCAGAAGATGACAAAGTGGTTCCATCTTCCCCATGAAGCCCCTTCCAATACATAAAGGTGGCGATAATGTCACCCCTCATTCTTCTCTCCCCCACGCTAAACACATCCAACCTCCCTCAGTAGCTCCTCACAAGGTTTGGTTTCCAGAACTTTGGTCATCTCAGTCACCCTCTTCTGGGTCTGTTCCAGCTTGTGATGTTCTTTTTGGTTGCCATCCAGGTGACTTTGACTTCTGCTGACTATAAATGAGAAACTTCCAAGCCACCCTCTCCTCAACCGCCCTGCTCAGCTCTTGCAGATCCAGGGACGTGTCTTCCCTGAAGCCACCTGCGGTGCGGCATTCCTCTTTTCCTGCTGCCTTCTGCCTTCCCAAGTATTACTGTCTTTTCTACGGAGTCAGGTCTTCTCGTGAGATGGCCAAAGTATGACAGCCTCAATTTGGCCATCTGGGCTTCTAAGGAGAGTCCAGGCTTGCTTTCCTCTCAGACCCCTTCCTTTGTCTCTTGGCAGTCCAGGGTGTCTGCAGAACTCTTCTGTAGTATCACATGTCAGGAGGCTGAAAGAGAGAGAGAGAATCCTCAACCATCCTGCTCAGGTTTTGCAGGTTCAGGGACGTGGCTTCCTTGTTTGAGTCCATCCATCTGCATTGGGGTCTCCCTCTTTCCCCACTGCCTTCCACCTTCCCAAGCACCGCTGTCTCTTCTAGGGAGCCAGGTCTTCTCAGGAAACGCCCAAAATACGACAGCCTCAATTGTATCATCTCGGCTTCTCAGGATAACTCAGACCTGATTTGCTCTCTGTGCCTTCAAGACTCTTGTCCACTTATGGCGACCCCATGAATTTTGTGGGGTTTTCTTAGGCCAGAGATGGTTTTGCCAATTCCTCTTATTATTTTCATTATGTCTTGATTTTCCCCTAGTTTAGGACCCAAGGGGGCTTGCAACAGCTAAAACAAGCATAGCTGGAAAATTAATAACATACAAAAGTTACAAATATAATTAAGGTGCTAAAAATTTAAGACCTGTTAAAAACATAAAACCATTAGAAAGAAAACAGAACATAAAAATCCAGCACGTTATACAGGGCCTGTTTGCCTTGAGCAATCAGTCGTCAAAGTCCTGCCAATTTTTTCTTTTTAAAAACAGAAAGATATCAAGGATGGGGCTGGCCTCACCTGTCTGGGAAGGGAATTCCGGAGCCTGGGGGCAGCCACTGGGGAGACCCTGTCTTCTGTTTCCCCCAGATGACCCCATGAGCATGGTAGGTTAGAGAGAAGGGCCTCCATAGAGGATCTAGAAACATGTGCGGACTCCATATGGGGAAGAACAGCCCCCCTCCATTTTCCCAATGCAACATCTCAGCCACTGCTTTTCTGCTCTGCCTCAGGCAGCCAAATGTCTTGGGTCAGTCCCGCCCTGATACATAAAGCATCCTTAGAAGGTAAGAACCGAAGAATTGGATTTGGCCAC
The DNA here is from genome assembly GCA_948474755.1 of Ctenosaura bakeri. NCBI lineage: Eukaryota > Metazoa > Chordata > Lepidosauria > Squamata > Iguanidae > Ctenosaura > Ctenosaura bakeri. Next base: position 14,858 of record CAOLHI010005202.1, on the reverse strand, counting down.
ATAAAACAGCTCAGAGAACAAAGCCTGTGCATGGATGCCGGCACGTCCTCTCGAGGAACCATCCGGCTTTTGCCTGAAGCAAACCTTGAGATAAAATTGCACGGTTTCTCCTCCGGCTAAACATCTGACGGGTTTTGACGGAGTTCCAATATCTCTGTTTGCGGAGCGGTGCTTCTCAGGGTGGCTCCGGGTGCCTCTCCCTCTCCGAGAATCTCTTGCAAGGATCACCTTCTCCCTTCCTTCCCGGATTTTCGTCTACTGACACACCTCCGAACAGGTGTTCCTCGCCTCCGGGAGTGAGGCTGCCTTTATTATCTACAATTAGACGGTAAAAAGACAAAGAGCCCTCGCGCTTCGTTATTATTGCTCGCTGATTAGAAACCAATTAACTCGTATTGCCTTTCGAGATCGCAAGATACATTGCTTTCCTTGGGTTCTGACCAAAGTCATGAAGTGCCCGCTTTGCCAGAGACAATTAAAACATCAAAAGCAATTGGGTATTAATTAATCGGTGTGCCCCACTCGCTACCTATGCAAAGCGAGCGATTACCAGCTAGGGAATTGTGCCTAATTTAACAGAAGTTTCGTAATCTGCGGGCGAGGATTCTCTTCAGACGTTTCCTTGCACAAAATGGCACCAGCATGCTGGACTTCTTGGGTCGCGATGGCATCGTAGGAGATGCAGCTGTCTGTACTTGTGGGTCTGGAAGGCTTGGATCAACCGGTCCCACTCCGAACTGGGTTCAGGGTTGCGCCGAAGTGGAGCGAAGCCATCACGGGTACAAAATCCAATGGCAGTGATCACAGGTTGATGGCAGAATGGGCGAACTGGCAGAAATAAAGCAGAGGCCCCTCTTTCTCCTGCAATAGAGCCTAGCAGCAGCTGGGGATTTCTTGACTGTCTCCCATCCAAGTACAAACCAGGGCTGACCTTGCTTAGCTTCCAAGATAGCAAACGGATCTGGTGCTTTTAGAGTATTTAGGCAAATCTTGTACTCTGTGTGCATATGTGCCTTCCAGTGGCCTGATCCCATTAATTTCCTAGGTTTTTTTTTTTTTTCCAAGGCAAGCATCTACAGAGGAAGTTTTGCCAGTTCTTTTCTCTGAAACAGGAAGGAACCAGTTCCTTCCTCTGAAATACCAGAGCACCTGGCATTTGTTCGTGGTCTCCCATTCAAGTACTAACCACAGCTGGCCCTGCTTAGCTTCCAATTTCAAACAGGATCCAGTGCCTTTAGTCTGTCTTGTGTGCATCTCTTCAGTTTTCCTAGTAGTCCCAGCCCCACTCTATTCTGCCTTGATCAGCCCTCGCCTGGAATAAGATCTATGTTCAGGTCTGGGCCCCGCAGTTCGGGAAGGGTTTGGACAAGCTGGAGTGTGTTCAAAGGATGGCAACAAAGATGATCAAAGGCCAGGAAACCAAATTCAGTGAGAAACTGCTATGGGAGCTGGGTTCGTTCAGCCTGGAGAAGAGAAGACTGAGGCCATTTCCGCACTAAGCTGTAATAGCGCGATGATTCCACTTTCAACCTCCTATGGAATCCTGGGGTTTGCAGTTTCGGGACTGTGTGATGCTCCCAAAACTGCAAACCCCAGGATTCCATAGGAGGTTGAAAGTGGAATCATCGCGCTATAACAGCTTAGTGCGGAAATGGTGTGAGAAGTGATACGACGGAACCCCTTTTAAATATCCGAAGAGATGCTGTGGAGGTGATGGAGCCACAGCGAGAGATTCAAACTGTGAGAAAAGAGATTCCTTTTAGGAAGGACTTCTGTGCTGCAAGAGCTGCTCAGCCATGGAATAGACTCCCTCAGAGGGGAGTGGGTTTTGAAATAAAATTGGGATGAGCCTCCTTCGGGGTGCTTGTGGGTTTGTGCGTGGCCCTAGAGGACCTTGGAATTCCATGCTTCCCTGAAACCAGCCAAGAGCCCCATCAGCTTCTGTAGCAGGAGTCGGGGGGAGCCCGCCTTGTGAGTTGCCTCAGGCAACAAAATGCCCTGGGTGGCTCTTTCTCTTCCATTCATTTCTGGCCTGTGTGAATCTCCCTCTGCACCATGCCTGTTTTTTGGCTGGGGGAGAGGGGCTGCATTGTGAAGAGTCTGGGCCGGACGATTACCAAAAGGTAATCTCCCCGCCCGCTTGCCTGTGGATGGTTATTGATGCCGTTGTCAAAAGGGAGATTCTCTGGGGACCAGCGTTCTTTTCGTATTTATCTCCTGCCATAGACTCACAGTGAAAGGTTTACAAGGAGAGACATTAACTTGTCTCCTCGGGGAGTTCCGGGGAGGAAACTCCTTGGAAAGGGCAAAGCTGCATGAGAAGAGCGGGTGGAGGGCTAGGCCGGCTGCCTGATATTATTCACAGCCAGTTCTGTTTTGCTTTTTGATATGGTGGAACAGAATAGGATCATAGAGCTGGAAGAGACCCCCAAGGGTCATCCAGTCCAACCCCAGGCAGGAAGACGCAAAGCCATCTCTTTGACAGATGGTCATCCAGCCTCTCTTTAACAACCTCCAAAGAAGAAGGAGACGCCACCACCTGCCATTGAAGCAGCGGCCTATTCCATTGTTGAATGCTCTTACCCTTGGGACAGTCCTCCTAATGGTCAGGTGGAATCTCTTTTCCTATTTTTTGAAGCCATTGCTCCACGTCCTAGTCTCTAGGGCAGCAGAAAAAAAGCTTGCCCCATCTTCCATAAAACATCCCTTTAAATGTTTAAACATAGCTATTATGCCAGCCTGGCGTAGTGGTCTGAACATTGGACTGTGAGCCTGGATACCAGGGTTTGATTCCCCACGAAGTCATGGAAACCCACTGGGTGACCTTGGGAGCATCACATACTCTCAGCCCTGGAAAGCCCTATGATAGGCTTGCTGTAAGGTTACCATAAGTCAGAAATGACCTGAAGGCACACAACAACAGCAAGTGCCAAGCCGAATGCCAGCCTTCATTCAATGGGATTGAATGCAGCTAGAAAGCTGTGGCATCGTGAGAAGCAATCAGATTCTAGTAAAATCTCAATCTCACAATAGTTCAGATTGCCTTTTTTTCCAAAAGTTGCACCTCTGTACCCAGGAGCTGCACCCAATGTTACTCTTGCTGCAAGAAAGCCCTTTGAAATCCACGGAACTTACACCAATAATCTCTAACAAAATCCATTAATGCCAATGCATTCAATCTAACTCGGAGCAGCCGTGGATTTTGCCCCAGCCCTCCCGTGCAATTGTGTGCATGTTTACTTTGAAGTAAGCTCATTGTCTTTCTGGCTGGCCTTCCTACCTCACAGGGCTGTTGTAAGGATAGAAACGAGGAGAGACTACAGCGGGAGATTGTGTTTCATCCTGGGTAGGCTATCTATCTATTTATATACCTATCATTTTATAACTCTTTGCAAAGAGATCAGAATTTTGTTTGATTTTCCAGTTTCTCTGTTAAATGTCTGCTTATTCAAATTTTGTTTTTTCAAAAGAAGAAAGTCTAGACAGGTAACAAGGTGCGACTTTCCTTAGCTTTGTAGATCATCCTTCAAGGCATTCCGAAGGCAGTACGGAAGGCGTAAATTAATATTCTCTTCCAGCCAGAATTAAGAAAGCTTTAGAGCGGGGATTCATATTCATTTTTCTCTCTACATTATTTTAGCATTAAGGCGCATCTGCACAGGAGCAGACATCAAAGCTCATTTCTGAAAGAAAGCTGTCTCGTTCTCAGCGTGTTCGTTCCCTCGAAACCAGAGAGGTAAGGAAGGCGAGCAGCATCTCTGTGTCTTCTGTGTGAAACCAGCCCTCCATCTGGGATTCGACCTTTTGTGCTAAGCCTTTTGGAGCTTTCCCTCACAATTGTTATCAGTCATTAGAAAATAATCCGTTAATGGAAGCAACGGGGTATCCGGGCCAGAGATGCGTTCCCCCTCTTTCCCACATGTCATTCGTCACCACACGTATAATTATGCACTTACGAGCGGCCAAGAGACGTTGCCTGGGAACTCTAAGGTCCATCCAAAGTGTTCGCTCATGATTGTGCGTCATGTTTGTGTTACCTAGCATTCAGTTTAAGGCTGCAAAAGCTGACTTGGCCATGGGGTGCCACATCGCGTTGATGCCCATCTATCTTGTGGGGGCCACTGAGCATCCCAAAGCACGTGGAAGCACATGCAAACAAACACGTGCACACATGTGGCAACGTGCATGCATGTTGGGTTGCAAATTCACTTGCACAAGGTTGCCATTCCATGCCAGGGTTGTAGAGCCTGCTCTGCCTGCGATGGTTTATACTATGCAACCCCCCCACCCTCCCCATTTGGGCTCTTATGCGCTTAGAGACTTTGAAATATCAGCATGTTGGCGAGATATCAGCAAAGGCAGGAGTTGTCAGGAGCAAAGGCAAACTTTCAAGGGGCTCTGAAATGCAAATCGTCGGCTGTTATCGGCAACATTTCCACCAGCCGTGTCCTACCTCAAAGGAGAGAGGAGAAAACGGCTGAAATTTGCATATAGATAAGGTCAGGTCTAGTTCCTCTGGAGGAATTAGGGAGAGTTTATTAGGCCTGTTTGTTCTTCAAGGAGCCGGCAGCATTGCTCTACCTCCCTGGATACCCACTGCAATTGCACCCCCGTGCCTTCTACCCATGTGCCCTTGATCAGCCACTGAAAGATGCTCTGAAACTTTGGATGATGAGAAGGGCTAGTTGGTGGACTACAGCTCCCAGAATCCTTGCAGCCAGCATGGCTCCTGCTGCCTAGGGGATTCTGGGAATGGTACTTCCAGAAAGCAATGAATCCAAGATTTGTTTGGTTCTTGTTGAGCTCTCCAAGGCTCAAAGAGGAAACAGGAAAATGACTCACCCAAACAGACCTGCCATTTGGTAAGGGGCAGCAGTGGCCTCAGGCAACAGTTGCATGGGGTCAGCAGTGACAGCTATTTCCCTGGTCTTTCACTCTCTGTTGGAGGACAGAGCTATCTGCATTTCAATGTCCTGAACTTAGTTGATTTTTCTTAAAGTATTTGCAGGAAAATGTTTCATCTATTTTGCATGCACTTTTATTCATAAATGAGATTTTCTTTAAATTTGGTACAGAGTTAGCACCATCTTCCTTCTCACTTTGGGCTTGTTTTCCCAAAATATATGCCTTTTTTCCCATTGAGAAACTCCACTGCAAGACTGGGAGGCTACTGAAAGATGACCAGGTTTCAGGCTGCATATTGGCTTGGAAGAAATCACGTTTTAAAAGATTTGGTCAAAAGTTGTCCTCAGGCTGCCCAAAGGGCTTGGAAATGGATCCAAATGGTAGCAGTTTGGCTTGTTCCTAACTCTCTGATTTCCTGAAAACCCAAGTGCCTCTGGGACCTGGAGAAATGGCTAACTTTGGAGCGGGATTGAAAGAGGAAGAGAAGTCACATCATTTCTGGTGCCCCCAAAGAGTAGTTAAATGAGGGCCATCCTCTTTCTCCCCAGGGCACTTGCCCACATGTCCTTTAAAATGTTGTTGCTGTTGTGAGCTTCAGGTCATTTACAGCAACTCGAAGGCAACCCTATCACGGGTCTTTCTTGGCAAGATTTGTTCATAGGGTGGCTTGCCCTTGCCTTCCTCTGAGGCTGAGAGAGCGTGACTTGCCCTGGGAGTTTCCATGGCCAAGCAAAGGGGATTCAAACCTGGTCTCCAGAGTCACAGTCCAGAACTCAAACCACTCCACCATCCTGGCTCTTGCTTTAAAACGGATGCACAGCAATTGTCTCTCCCATCCTTACTAGAAGGCGTTGCAGGAGATTCACCTAAGGGAGAGAAATTCTCTCCGTCTTAATTTTGCTGAGTCTCTAATGAATCCCATCAGTATTGCCTTTTTCTCCTTGTTTTCTCATGGAAAGGCGCTCCTCCCTTTTCACACCTAAAATTTCTTTCTGCGCAGAAATGGCATTGTTTTAAAAATGGCCGAGATGGAGGAGAGCTCTTTACTTACTGAGAGAAAAGTGCAGAAAAGTGGCACCAGGCTGCCTCGTTGGAGAGCCTCAAGGTTGTACAACCAAATGCACATCGGACACAAAGCACAGCCATGCTCAATGGCTGGATGAGCAGAAATGTGTGCCTCCAGAGTCTTGAAATGAATGTTGCTGTGCTACTTTGGGCAAAGCATCCCAACTGCTTCCACAGGAGAACGTAGGCATGTGTGTATCACCAGCAGGATGGCAGTCGAAGCAACCTCCCCCGTCAAATGGGTGCATTTATTTTGCCCCATTGACACAAAAGTATTTCTGCTTCCTTCCCCCGCCTTCCTTAGTCTTCTGCATTTTAAAATATGCACATTCTTTAACACCTATCAAGAACACACTGGGAGCCACACAGATAATGTGGACGCTCAAGGGAAGGCATGCATTTTCTCACAAACATATCTTGGAAAGTGTGGAAAAGCTGTTTTTCTTGATACCACTGACATTTCTGTACCTGTCTAGTCTCATTTACACGGAGGGTGGTATCAGCATGACAGTGCTTCAACTTTCACCGCTCCCTGCTACAGAAACCTGGGATTTATAGACTGCAGATATACTTAGAGACCTGTAGTACGGTGGTTGTTAGGCTAGCCTCCTAGTAGAGGAGGAGGAAGAGGACCAGAGGTGGGTTTTTAAAGGGCTGCATGGCCTGAGTGGGGAGGTTCCCCTGGAAAAAGAGTGTCTGAGTTTGGGGGGAAAGGGGGTTGGAGAAATTTGCAAATAATCAAATCTATGCAAGTGAAACCTGCAAATGTGCCAACTGTCTTGTTTTCAAAATGCAGTTTCTAAATTCTTTTAAAATCCTCATCACCCTGAAAAGTAACTAGTAAAGTTTCTGTGTGACCAATTATTTCCATTATATTTTTTCTGGGTGAAATGTTCAATCCAGACAAATCCAAAGTTTGACGGATAATGGCTGTCTGTGTATTGCTGCCAAAGGGTGGCCCAGGGTGAACTCACCCCGAGTGGCGAAGTGTCTGGATTTCTCTGCAGATCTTGGTTTTGCTCACTTCTGCCTGCAGACAGATTTCAAGCAGCAGCCCTGTTTCTTGTGCAAACCACTGAGCATTTTCAGTCGCAGGCAGTACGCTCTGGTCAGAAGCCTGAAAGCCAACCCTGCCTGATGGGTCAGCATATATGGGGGAAATTGCGTCTGTAGGAGTCACACAGGTCTCTGGAGCAACCCAGATTTAACCCTCCTTAACCTTCCAGCTGCCTGTGGCTGATCTTCATCTGAGTATCCTCTGTGATAAAAGAACCAGCACGCATTTTAATAAATAGCTCATGTATATCATGTGGCATTGCGCCTAATAATAATCGAACAGTGACAAATGGCACATCTTCTCCGCTCCGGGATTAATAGTTTAAAGGGGAGACGAGGAAGGCGCACGGCTCGCTCGGCTGCATTAAAACTCATTTATGTTTTACAGGTCCCATAAAAAAAAGGGTTCCTTGCGCAGAGTAATTAATCATGTGTTTCAAACACAGCTTTTATTAAAAAGAGACTGCAGTGAAAAATATGCCCAGGACTCAGCCCCAAAGTGCCAAGCGAGCTCCTTGCTCCCCAAGAGCTGGATCCCCCGAGGACAGTGGGGTGACATGAATCTGCTTCAAATAAGCCCCCAGAGTAGGTTCAGCTCTCCTGATGAAACCGTAGGGTTGGAAGACACCCCAAGGGCCATCCAGTCCAACCCCCTGCCATGCAGAAATACATAGAGTGTTCCTGACAGATGGCCATCCAGCCTCTATTTAAAAACCTCTAAAATGGAGACTCCACCACACCTCTAGGCAGGAGCATATTCCACTGCCAAACAGCTCTCACCATCAGGAAGTTCTTCCTAATGTTTAGATGGAATCCCTTTCCTGAAGTTTGAAGTCATTGTTCCATGTCCCAGTCTCTGGAGCAGCAGAAAACGGATTTCTTCCATCCTCCATATCGCATCCCTTCATATATGGCTGTCAGCTCTCCTCTTAATCTTCTCTTCTCCAGGCTGAACATCCCCATCTCTCTCAACCTCTCCTCACAGGGCTTCTTGGTTTCCAGGCCTTCTACCATTTTGGTTGCCCCGCCCGGGACACTTGCTTTTACCATCAGGTCGTTCTTTCTAGTGTTTCGATAGGATCTCTTTTCACTTTGCTCTGCAACCCGATGGAACAGCTGCCTCCAGGTGACAGCTGAGGAGGGAGGCCTTATTAACCAGCCCTACCTGTGCCGTGGGTTTGCCCAGAGCCCCTCCAAAGAAGGGCTTGAAGGTCTCCCCTCCACTCTTAAATAAATGTTTAATTTAAACCAAGCAGATATAAGCCTGAGCCCCAGAGCGCTTCTTAAGCATGAATGTGTCTTGCTCAGCAGGTCTGGCGCAGGACTAATTAAGGTTTTGTCATCTGTTCCATTACCCACCTCTTCTTGCCAGCCGTTTGTGTATTTATCACCCATTTCAGATCTCTACCGCTGAGAGTCACTCTCGGCAGTTGCATGGTGGGAACGGGCAGAGGAGAGAGCGTTGTTTAGCTGGAAGGGGCTTTTTTCTTCAAGCCAGAGAGGAGTCAAGAAAGGGTCACGCTCAGAAGCCCCCCAGCCCAGATTCCCACCTGAGGTTTCTTTCAGAGGCAAAAGAGAGTGGAGATGGTCTCTGCTTATTTAGTGGAGCAGGTGACTGGGTGGGGGGTGTAGTGAGTTTGCATGGAGAGGACGAGAGCAGAAGGTCTCCGGCAGGGACAGCTGGTGGCTCCCATGTCAGCAGGGCAGAGAATCCATGATGGGTTTTGATTGAGGCTTTAAAGGTCCTGATCCACTCAGAATATACCACTTTATCCTGCTTTCGTTAGACCCCACCTGGAATCATCCTCTGTCCAGTTCTGGGCACCACAGTTCAGGAAGGAGATGGACAAGCTGGAGCCTGTCCAGAAGAGGGTGACCAAAATGGCAGATGGCCTAGAAACCATGAAGCCCTCTGAGGAGGATCAGCTGAGGGAGCTGGAGATGTTTAGCCTGGAGAAGAGAAGGTCAAGAGGGGACAGGATAGCCATGTTTAAATATTTGAAAGGAAGTCTTATGGAGAATGGAGCAAGCCTGTTTCTGCTGCTCTAGAAATTGGAATACAATGGAGCCATGGCTTCAAAATTCAGGAAAAGAGATGCCACCTAAACCTTAGGAAGAACTTCCGGATGGTAGAGCAGTGCAACAGTGGAATCTGCTGCTGCCTCAGTGGAGTGGAGCGGAGTCTCCTCTTTCTCTGGAGGTTGGTCAAGAATGGCTGGATGGCCGTCTCTCAGGCATGCTTGGATGGTGTTTTTTATTGCATGCAGAAGGAGGTTGGGTTCAGTGGCCCCTGGGGTCTCTTCCAGCTCTAGGATCTGATGATCTCAAAGAGATTCAGCACCTTGGAGAGCTCCCTTAAAACTAGCCCAACTAGCCAGAGCTGATGGGATTTGCAGGCCCCAGACATTTTGGAGGGCCACGGTTGCTTGCAATGCACTGGCCTAATCAGGCTTTCTTCTGGGTCTGGCGGACTTTCCCTGACGTTTCTCCATGTGTCCGGAGCTTCTTGGTGGCCCCATAACTGATGAGCAACCACAGAAACAGCAGGGCTAGAAACATGGGATTGGGTTGAACAAGGGCCCCTTTATTTAACCTGTGGCCTCTTTAACAGGGTTGAACCTGATGGGGGTACGAACAGGGGGCAACCTAGTATGGGATCAGCCGAGGCTGCCAGGTGTCACCCTCCTCAGCCTTCCCTTTGGCGAATTCAAATTCCAGTTTAAATTTTCAGATCTAAAGTTTCAAAACTTCCTGTTTCTTCATGTGAGTATTCTTTTTTTCAAGGGAAGATTTACAATGTTAGTAACAAACCAACGCTTGGAAAACTTACCTTTTTTTAAAGAGTACAAATTCCCAGCATCCTCCAGTCCAAATTGCCGAATTTCAGAGGCAGCAGACGGAAGGGGTGATCCTCCAGCTTGTGCCGGACTCCAGTTCCCATCATCCTACTCCACTGGTTCTGAGTTTGGTCCTTTCCCTCTCTTTCTACAAAGATCGGTTCAAGTTTTCTTAAATGGGCAGTAATTTCTCTTCACCAGCCGCCGCTGCAATAGCTCTACTCCAGCTGGGATGAGGCAAGGAAATTCAGGTTGCTTTTACGCTCACCGAGATTAACTGTGGACTATGTAGAACTTGTAAAAGTTACAAGTTTTGAGGCGATGCCTGGAGAAAGCGGAACGGGCCGGCTCTGGGGGTAACTAGCTTGGCTCAGTCAATTCTGGGAATCACTTCTGTCAGTATTTAGTCAATGGGCTGTGATCGGGGAGAAGCAGAATTAATTTCTGTGCTGATTTTAATTCATGGTTTTGAAATAGTAATCAGTCGTAGTTATTAGGTGGTTGATTTTTGACTCTCTGTTTTAAAAATATCTTCTCCCTGCAAATTGCCTTGTTAGAACCATGCAATCTGGCACAGTCTGGCTGAGCATTTTTGCCCATTTTGGCTGGACTCCTCCCTCATGGCCACGTTACGTAACTTTACAGAGACTTAGCTATGTTGCAGAGGGGACTGGAAACCTGTTAGTGAATTGCTCAGGTGCACAAGAAAGTCCCAGTGCTCATCAGGCCTTACTGGTGCACATGGTCACACCCCAGCTGTGTTCTGATGTAGAAGGGGACTGATATGGATTGGTCGCATTGTGCGTCGGTTGTGTTGCGCATCGGTGCCAAGGTGCATCAGTCAGTCTTTGCTCTCACTCCCTGGCCGATGTCCCAATACACAATATGGACCCATCGCACCTGTTGTGTATCCGTCCCAATGCAAATAGGTCATTTTGCCAGCTCTCCTTCCATGCAGTAATGTAACAGAGGCAACCTACAGGGTATGGACATGAAGGATCTGCCCAGTTCTAATTCCCGCAGGCATAAATCCACTTATGAAGACATAAGCGTCATTAGGAGTACAGTATTTATGGCCATTTCCACACTAGACTATTACAGTGCTATGATTCCACTTTCAACCTCCTATGGAATCCTGGGGTTTGCAGTTTTGGGAGGGGCCGGCTGCAAACTGCAAACCCCAGGATTCCATAGGAGGTTGCAAGTGGAATCATAGCACTGTAACAGTCTAGTGCGGAAATGGCCTACGTCAAGGAAAGTAACAATACCACTCTATTCTGCTTTGCTTAGAGCTCACTTGGAATACCATGTCCAGTTCTGGGCCCCACAATTCAAGAAGGATATTGGCAAGTTGGAATGTATCCAGAGGAGGGCCAACAAAATGGTGGAAGGTCGGGAAACCACGGAGCCCTCTGAGGAGAGACTTAGGGAGCTGGGGATGTTTAGCCTGAAGTAGAGGAGGCTCAGAATTCTGGAAGCTATATTATGGTTCAGAGGGGAAAAAGTGGAGTTTTGTTTTTGAAGCTGGACAGTGCCAGGAGGCTCCAAGGTGAAGTTCCACTCCTGGAGGCTTCCAGGGAAAATATTCCCCTCCCCTTTGGATGCCTTTTTGGTGACTTCTCTCAGACTGAGGAGCTCCCTGCTAAGGGAGGCAAGGTGGGCCGCCTCTCAGCCGCTGGCAGCAAAGATCTTTTTATCCAGCAAGTCCTTTGGCATCTAAACTAGATTTCAGTTGAGGGAAGCTGTTGCTTCCTTTTAAAACCTGGTTTTTGGGGCTTAATTGCCTTTGCTTTTGTTTGGATGGTGCTGACGTACTCCACCTCGAGTACCATCCGGGGGCAGAGAGAGAGAGAGAGACGGTGTATCCCTTTAAGAAATAAACAAGCAAATACAATCACTTACGGCAAGACATATTGCACTCTGGGGGATTATAACAACAGCCAATTTCATCCTCGACAGTTACAAAAGGAGTCAATTTATCTGCCTGATCTTCCATGACTCCAATTCTTCTTTCTGCTTTATCTGTCCATTCCAGCAATTTCTAACACCTTAACGAGACTGTCCTTTGTTGAGGGGCCTTGAGCATCTTGTGGCTGCTGCCGAACTCGAGACGAAATGCCCCTGAGCTTCCTGGACTGCTAGTCCCTGCGTTTTGCACCATTGGCAGGGTCGGCTAGGGTTGCTGGGAGTTGCAGTCCACTGCTAACATTTGCAGGGCCGCATGGTTTCTGTGCCCAATTCCATGTTTTTTAAAAAAATGCATTTCAGGAGTGTGTCTTTTGAGGGACCTGGCAGAGCTCTCCAGGGGCTGAATCTATTTGGGAATGAAGTTCAGGCTTTTGGAGAGCTCTTTGAAAGCTGCTCAAGGCCCAGAGCAGATTCTGGGTCTAGGGAGCTTCCATTTAATGATTTTTTCCTGACCTTTCTGTAGCAGCTGGCTAGCGAAGCTCACATCAGTGGGGCAGTAAATCCACTCCAGGTTTTAAACTAGACTTGAAAGGAGCTCTCCAACAGGAGTGTGTGCTGTGCCTTTAAGTCGCCTGTCGACTTATGGTGACTGCATGAATTTTGTAGGGTTTTCTTAGACAAGGAATGCTCAGGGGTGTTTTTGCCAGTTTCTTCTTCTGAAATAGAACCTACCAACTCTTGGATTCATTAGTGGTCTCCCATTCATGTGCCAATCAGGGCTGACCCTGCTTAGCTTCCAAGATCAGAAGGGGTCTGGTGCCTTTAGGGTATTGAGGTGTGTTTGTGTTTGTGTGTGCGTGTGCATACACACATGCATGCATCTATGTATGCATGTGTGCTTTCTAGTTGCCTGTTAACTTGATGGTGACTCCACATATTTCATGGAGTTTTCTTAGGCAAGGAATCCTTAGCGATGCCTCTACCAGTTCATTCCTCTGAAATATCACCTACAGCACCTGGGATTCATCAGCGATCTCCCAACCAAGCACTACCCAGGGCTGACCCTGCTTAGCTTCCAAGATCAGACAGAATCTGGCTCCTTTAGGGTTGCTAGGTGCTCTCCAATGTGCTGGGTCCTCTTCCAATAGTAGTTTCAGCATATTGGAAAATTCCTTTAAAGCCAGAACAGACTCACCGCCCCACTGACATGGGAGCCGCTAGATGCCACTAAAATCCAACTGTCTAGAAAGGATTGATTTCCCCTCCTTACTTGCTCCTAATGCCACTGCTTTTGGTTGCTGCCAAGTTCCACTCCTTCCTCCCCTCCCTTCCAGTAATAGCACTTTTGCAATTAAAAGTTAGCCACCCTATTTTGAGCTCTCTCAAATCCTGCATCGGAGCTTATTATCCCTATAATATTAGAACGAAGAGTGGCAGAAGGGGAAAACCTCTTGCTTTCAGAGCCAGCCATTCATATAATTTGGGATTCGCGGATGCTAATTTCTTTAATTGCTGCTTGTTGTGGTTTGGCTTGGCAAGGTTCCCAGAATGCAATGCAAACCCCCCCTTCGCTAAACAACCCAATTTTAATTAACAAAAAAAAATCTGTGTGGAAGTGACAGGGTGCTTTTTTTTAAAAAAAATTTTCTGTGAACAATTAGTGAATTGAATAGCAAGATCCTGAAATAGCTCTACTGAAAAGAAGGGGGGAATGTTGTAAGTTTTGATGGAAATAAAGGCACGACATGCAGAAGGTTAAGAGCAGAAGGTGAACTGCCAGGGACTAAGTCTAAGGAAAGACAGCTCACAGCATTGCAGTATTGGGGACTGGGGGGGGGGATGAGAAAAACTGGGGAACCACCAGATTTATCCATGGGGAAAGGGGCACAGTCTTTAGGGTAGCCCAAATGGGCCAGATAAAGATACTGGGTGGGCCTGATATTGTCAGCAGGTAGGCCAGTTTTGTGCACAAAACAAACTGTATTCAGATTCATATGCCAGTGGGCCAGATGTGGCCAGATACAGATACCAGGTGGCCAAGCTTGGATTGCTGGGCCAAAGCTAACAAAGGAGTTTCAACAGAGAGAAATGTAAGGTCCTGCACTTCGGCAGAAAAAATGGAATCCACAAATATAGGATGGAGGATGCATGGCTGGATAGCAGTATATATGAAAGGGATCTAGGAGTCTTGGTAGATCACAAGCTGAACATGAGCCAGCAGTGTGATGCGACAGCCAAGAAAGGCGATGTGATTCTTGGTTGCATCAATAGGAGTATGGTGTCTAGATTGAGGGAGGTGATGGTACCACTCTATTTGCTTTGGGTAGACCTCACCCAGAATCCTGTGTCCAGTTCTGGGCACCACATTTCAAGAAGGATATTGACAAGCTGCAGCAAGTCCAGAGGAGGGCGACCAAAATGGTGAAGGGTCTGGAAGCCATGAAGCCCTATGAGGAGTGGCTGAGGGAGGTGGGGATGTTTGGTCTGCAGAAGAGAAAGTTAAGAGGGGACATGAGACCCCTGTTTAAATATTTGAAGGGATGCCATGTAGAGGAAGAAGCGGGCTTGTTCTCTGCTGCTCCAGAGACTAGGACAAGGAGCAATGGATTCAAGCTGCAGGAAAAGAGGTTGCATCATCATATGTAACTTCAGTGATAGAGCTCCATCATTGTAAAAACCTGGAAGAGGCAGGATCTCAGCCGTCATTTCTTCCTTTTTTCCTTTATTGCCGAAACCGTTGGTTACTCCTTTGGGATTATTTGGGAGAATTCCTCCATTTGTGCTGACGGTTGCTCTCTCCCATTGCAGCTTTTGATATAGCCAAGTGAAGCACTCAGGGACAAAAAACAAATCACCAAATATTTATGTCCTGCCTTTTGTTATACTTACTGCATTTTTTGGGCTCCTGCCTGTCTTCTAAAAGCCCCTCCCGAAACTGCAAACCCCAGGATTCCATTGGATGTTGCAAATGGAATCATAGCGCTATAACAGGCTAGTGCGGAAACGGCCTTAGTGTTTCCCAACACCTGAAATACATGTTCTTTTCTTTTTTATATATAATAGTTTTTATTTTATTTTATTTAGAAT
>CAOLHI010005201.1:0-80222 GCA_948474755.1 Ctenosaura bakeri | reverse complement strand
CCCATGATGTCAATGGCAAAATATCAATACTTTAATTAACTAATAATACTAAAATAATATTTATACCAGGTCCTAAATAATTCAGAATTTTCTTATGTAGAGTTGAAGATCAATTAGTTCTTTTATTTATTACAAAATAAATAATTTTGTTTTAAAAGTAATATTTAATTACGATCATGGTATCTTTATGTTTAAAAAGTGTATAATCCTAAGTAATAATAAAACTCAATCCGAGTATTATCACATTTTGCAGTTAAGAAAAATTCTTGATTTGTTTCTGAAAGAGTAGTAACTTTGAGAGTTGGAGAGACAGTATAAATCTACAAATCTTAAACTTTCAATTTATTGCTTTGTTCATATTTGATATTTTTAGAACATGGAGTGTTTAGAAGCAAGCAAACACATAATTTTCTTGCTGTTTCAGTAAGTGTAATAACAATTTACATATGAGACATATGCTCTCATCTGTACTGTCATTTCTTTTCTAACTTTGTACCAAGAGGCCTCCTACACTCCCTCCTTTTTTAACAACTTATTTATGTCCCCACAGCATTTATATCTTTTCATCACAGCTTTGTCCCATGATGACTTCTGATATTTGTAAGAGTGCTATAATTTTTCATGCTTTTTCTTAAAAAAAAAAAAGTAAATATTTAGTTTCTAGAATATTAAATTCTTGTGACTCTGATAATCTTTCATGGTTACATTTCTCACCATCCTGAAACAGTTTTTAAATATGAATAACAATGCGCTTGAAAGAATTAGCTAAGACCCAATGTGTTTTGAGTCAGACAGCTCTTCTTCAGGGTTACTTAAGGGAATACAGTTTACTGAAACAAATACAGTTTGATATTACTTTAAAGCCAATTACAGAAACAAGCATGTCTTTAAAACGGTAACATTACTTCCAAGTCAGTATCAGGGAGCAATCTGGCAAAGCCTATAGAGTTAGACTTAACTAGACAGCATAAAAGCTGTTTTGACATGAGAAAGATGTGTGAAAATATGATCTTATGTTTCTTAAAGAATAGCAACTTATGAGCTAAGATAAAATTCCTTACAGAATATGTAACATTTTTTCCAAATGCACTCTATCACTTCTAATGGGATACTCATTTAAACACAATTGTAAGCAATAAAAAGTTACTCCCATTTAGGTTGTGCTTTTACTTTAGTCTGTCACTGGCTCTAATACTGTGGAAGACAGTCAGTTGTACTTGCATACTTACTTCTCAGATCATTTCTGAAGGTTCCACAAGACCCAAGTGGAAGTTTTGTTGGAACAGAACTTCACAGTAAGGAGTAGGGAGTGGGTAAGTTCCACTGTGCAAAAAGACATCAGTTTGCATAATGCTGGAAATGTCTCTGTGGCAGTGTGTTAAACTGTCCATAATGTAAACTGCATGTGGGATTCATGTAGCTCAAAATTACTCCAAATCAAATGCATATTTTATACATTTAATATAACCTCTTTCCTCAAAAATACTCATAGTACTGTATGAGAATCTTTCCATTTTATCTGTTAAGCAATCTGCTCTGTTAGGGTTCTGGGACTGACTCTGCAAAGGTCACTTGAGAAATTTCTTGGCAAGCAGAGGACTTGAATATTAGTCTCTTATTATCAATACTCTAACTTGGTATACTAGGTGTCACTGGGGCTTTGGAGCTGTAGAATCGGAGTTGGAGTTGAAAGCAATTTGGGGTGGAATCAGTCAGTAGAAAAAACGTACTGACCCCAACTCTAGATTCAAAATAAAAACTTAAAATATTCTAACAATATAGATATTATGTTCTGTCAGTCTTAATTGTATATATTTTTAGTTTTAAGGTGTATCATATGTTTATGTTCAAAAAATTAAAAATGTATTATATGCATAGTGTGTTGCATGTTTACTTTCACAAGAATTTAAGAAAGTTTTATTTTCAGAAATTTTAATCAAATAAATGTATTTTATGTTCACATGGTAGTGAAGTGCGTTGATGGTTCACATGGTAGTGAAGTGCATTGTGCTACCATTTTACTACATAAAAAGGAGGAAGGAAGGAGGGGAAAAGTTATTTATTATCATTCTGTCTTTTATTTGAAGAAGCGGGCTTATATTCCCAAAAGATCATGCAAAATAAAAACCAGTTAGTCTTAAAGGTACTGTTACATTTGTTTCTTTCCCCCTTCCTTCCTCCTTTTCATTTTACTATAGTAAATTTGCTCTTACTAATTAATATTCAGTTGCCATTTATGAAAGAGCAAGAACCTGAGTCAAACAGTACAAACATAGAGAAGATGGAGTTGGAGTCAAAGGTTTGGTGTACCCACTCCACAGACCTTAGCTCTCATGTGCACTGTTTCCAGTTAGATAATATGAGATCTTCTCTGATCACTCTTAAGATTTGTTTTTATAAACAGTCTTGTCTTGCAGAGATTCCACTGTATCTCGTTGCCATGCTAGCAGTGGTCATGATCACCGTGATATAAACTATCTCCTCCTTTTTATGCACTCATGAAAATAATATACTTGATGCATCTGAAAAAAGGGGGTTATAGTTCATGAAGGCTCATGGCATGATAAATGTGCTAATCTTTGTAGAGTCGAAGGCTTTCATGGCCAGAATCCATTGGTTCTTGTGGGTTTTTCGGACTTTGAGACTGTGTTCTGGTTGTATTTTCTCCTGACATTTCGCCTGCATCTGTGGCTGGCATCTTCAGAGGAATGGTGAATTGGAAGTGGAGTGGAGAATATATATGCCAGTCTCCTCCAGAGGGGAGGGAGCAACTAGCACAATAGTCCTATTGTGTGTATTGAATACTTGTTCCTGGAGGGAGACTTCCTGAGCCCAAGTGGGGCTCGTTAGGGCTCGTTAGTATCTTTTGTGTTTTGATTTTGGTGTTTTTCAATACTGGCAGCCAGTATTAACAGGAAAGAGGAGATTCGGAAGATCAACAAAATTTGGCTGCCAGTATTGAAAAACACCAAAATCAAAACACAAAAGATACTGACGAGCCCTGACGAGCCCCACTTGGGCTCAGGAAGTCTCCCTCCAGGAACAAGTATTCAATACACACAATAGGACTATTATGCTAATTGCTCCCTCCCCTCTGGAGGAGGAGACTGGCATATATATTCTCCACTCCACTTCCAATTCACCATTCCTCTGAAGATGCCAGCCACAGATGCAGGCAAAACGTCAGGAGAAAATACAACCAGAACACAGTCTCAAAGCCCAAAAAACCCACAAGAACCAAAGTGCTAATCTTTATTTCTATATTTCATTCTGTATTTCAATTAAATAATAACTGGTTTCAAAGTGTATTCATGTTAATTTAGCAACTAAGTGTCCTGTCTTTCTTGTGTGGATAAAAGGAGCTAAATTCCTGACTATAGCTGTACCACTGGAATTGCTCTGGTGGTAAGTTTCCTCTACTTCCCAGTGCAGCTCAGTGGTACAGTGTAGAATTATCCATGCTTTGCTGGAAAAAAATATGAAGAAAGAGATGAGGTTACTGGTAGCTACTGTGTGTTTGTAATGTGCTATGAACTGGCTTTTAGTTGGAATAGTTTTGTGTGGGTGGATGGAAACAATTGCTTATTTCTCATTGCAGAACTGAGCATTTACATGTGCCATGCTTTTTTATATAGTTCACCTTTTGCCTCTTCATGTGGCTAGCCTTGTGTTCACAGCTACATGAGCTTGGAGGATGAGGGAACATATGCTTCTCCATATGTACAATATAAAACTTTTCAGTACATTTACCAGTGTTAGCATAGTGGCTGCAGGGAATGTCTGTAGTACTCAATTTTCCCTCTGAGTGAATCACATCGCTGTACATTTCAATTTGCATGATGCTTTAAGAGCCAAGAATTGGTGAATTCTAAAAGGCAATAACATTCCATCTGGTCAACGATAGCTGAGCTTTTTCTCTAACCCAGTGTTCCATCAATTGTGTTACATACTGCTTTAACTGTAATATTTAAAGACCGAACTCTCAAAAGACCACAATTTTCTCAGATTTAGAGATCGAATAGAAATGTTGCTTCTAAATTATATAGTGCTATCCACAATTGTTACTCATTTCCTGAATATCCAAATGAATAGAAACATGCAAGGATTTGTCTTGTGTGAAATGGAGCAAAGGAATGGGCAGTCTAACAGGTTGCCTTTGTACTCAGTGTGTATTGCTGTATAGCTGGTGTGTAGCACACAACATCCTGTAGGTGCTCTGTATTTCCACATTAAACAGTAAACTAAATGGTCACAAATACTAGTTTAAATTTACATAGCACTTTCTTTCCAGCCAAGGAATAGCTGCATTAAAACAAGGCTAAATATTCTAGTTCGAGTATCCCGCCTTGCCTTTTTCTTCTCTCCTCTTGTCTGCAGAAGGAACTTGATCAGAAGCACAGTCTGTTGACAACTTCTCTTATACAAGCCTCCCTGGGCTCATGGCAGTTTATCTAATTTCAGTGTGAAGAATTTTCCAAGAGAATGTAGCTCCACATAATAAATGCAGCAGATCCTAAGTGAAGATAGACTGTTCTTGAATATTCTCCATGATATTGGCTTCTCTGTAATCTAATAGTCCAAACATATTTGGCAGTATTTGAACAGTAATTTTTACTGAACATAAGTTTCTAGTACATTTTTCTGTTCTGACCTTTAACCAGAATAGACCCTTCCAGGTCAGTCTTGCTGTGTGCATCTGTTTATAAGACAGAACATATTTTTCTACATCTGCCTTAATTACTATGTGACTTCACTTCATTGATCCAATTTCAAATATTTTATAACATCATTCTAAACAATTAAATATAGCACTGAACTGAAATATAACACCACAAATTTATTCAGGCATTAAAAATAATTTTTGCCTCATGAAACAAGAGCGTACGTGGTCCCAATGCAAGGGATAAGTGAGGTTACTTTGTATCAGTTATAAATTTGGCAGTCTACCAAATGTTAATTTGCTTTTAGCTAGTTGAGATTAAATGTAATTCCTTCCCTGAGCAGCCTTAAAGTAAGCAACCATGAAAGCATTTTCAGAGGACTTTTGAAGGAACTGACATTTTTAAAAGTTAGCATTACATCTGTACTTTAAGGCTATTAATTTCATAGATAAATTAAGTACATTATTCTGTCTTTATCTTACATTTTGAAAGGACTCCATCAGTTAAAGAAATGGCATCTCAGGGTCAACTGAAACTGCTCTTATCCCAACCTTATTGTAATTGGAACTTGCTTTTGGAAACATTGCTACATCGTGATTGTCTCTTGCTGAAAATTTTACTGAGAAGTTCAAGTAAGTGTTGATGCTATCTATAGTTGTAATAATATAGCTGTGGAAACACAAATACATTATTTAGTCTTACCATATTTTTAACCCCCATTTAAATACTAACAGAAGGTGCATGGGCATCACATGACACAGTTAACATTAAAACATGCATTGGTAACTAGTATAATTGTTTCTCTCCCTTGCCTGCTTAGTCTGATGAAGAGTTCTGTTGACACTTAGTAGCACTTTTGCTGGTCTGAATAAAGGTATTGCTTGCCTGTGGATTTTCTGATGGACCAGCACACCTATCTTTTAGTGATACATTTTTTAAAAAAGAAGAAATTAATCATATTTAAATGATGGATTCATAATCTGACTTGAGAGTTTTAAAAACAGATGCATTTCAACTCTGGTGAACTTGATAAGGTTTATAGGAGCGTATTCAGATCTAATTCCAAACCATGTCTGAATCAATTTACCAACCACAATTTGCAATATTTTGCCAAACCAAGTACCTAGGCATAGTTTGAAGCTGGTTTTCAAACTGCAGTTTACAAACCACAATTTGCAATATTTTGCCATGCCTAGGTACTTGGTTTGGCAAAATATTGCAAATTGTGGTTTGTAAATTGATTCAGACATGGTTTGGAATTAGATCTGAATACACTCCTATAAACCTTATCAAGTTCACCAGAGTTGAAATGCATCTGTTTTTAAAACTCTCAAGTCAGATTATGAATACATCATTTAAATATGATTAATTTCTTCTTTCTGCGGTTTGTCATAATTGTGATTTGCTGCTGAAACTTAACTCACAATCTTTTGCCAGATCACCATCTGATCCACTACTCTGTCTCATGATGCTACTGAAGCATGTGGCCATGTGGAATTCAGCACAATATAGAGTGGGTAAAAGATGTTTTTGAAAAAACAGACAAGTGGCTGTTAAACTTTGATTTACCTACTCTGCATTGGGAAGCTTATACCATAATATGAATTTTACTATTACATCTGTCATGGTTTGACTTGAAGGCTGAAAGGAGCCTAATCTTATGAGTAGTGTAAAGTCTGCTTTGTTTATTCATTAATATTACAGAACAAATAATGTGCCCCTGAGAAAAATGTTTAAAGAATCTTTTTGTAAGTTAAGATAGGAATTTTACATTTTATTCAGGTACTAAAGTTTATTACAAATTTATTTAAATGTTACCAACAATAATTTTACCATTCTGTTGAAGTACATTATATAAATAATATATTTATATAATTTTTGCTAAGCAGTTACACCTTGGTTTTATTAGGTTCATGTGTGATTTAGTTCTGTCATTTCTAAGTGGTCTTAACATTTTTCAGAAAAGCGCCACCACTCAACTTCTGTCATGTTTCTTATTGAACATTGCAAAGTACTCATTTACCTATTCAAATGCATGTCATCTTTTACAAAGACTGACAAATGTCTGATGAAGATCATATTCTTATGCTGTTATTATCCTGCATTAAATTTTACTAGCTTGTTCAATTATCACAAGGATGAAGTGACAGAATTTATTAATCTGTGACTGACCATTCTCCAGAGTTTCAGGAAAATGTAGAGCAGAATGTCATAGTTAATAGCTTTACTGATGACAAATAGAAGGAAAAGGGATGCAGAAAGAGAAAAAGACAAAAAAATGTTATCATGTCCTTTCTCCAAATGGTGACACAGCCTCAAGTGCATCTGGTTCCCAGGTCTGCATTGTTCTCTTAGCTCCAAGTGGACCTTCAAGTTCTCAGGGAAGACGTCAACATCTCCCCTTCCCAGGACTGGCACAAAGGGAAGCTCCCACAGATTTGGGTTATATATCATTTCAGGTTTGGCTTTCTAGAAGCTTTGAAGTGACACTAGTTTTCCCTCTTCCTTCTCCCTAAGCCTGACAGATGAGGAAACATTTGCCCCCAGAGAGAAACTTTCTTATCAGCACTTCCTCAAACTGACTCAGTCTCTCTTTGCAGTTATACTTTAGACCTCCTTGCAAGATACACAAAACTAAAGCTAAGTACAGCAAAGCTACAAACCAGTTAAAGGTGGACTTTAAGCGAGCTATCACATACACATATGGTTTTATTATAACAAAGGTATATGAACACCAGACTTCACCTAAGTGAAAATTTGAAATAAATTTTGAGGAGAACAGGGAGATGCAACAACATTTTATTTGAAAGTCTACTTGGATGTGTTTCCATAATTCAATAATATTACTCTTTTTTACCTTGATAATTGAAACATTTTTTCTTTCTTTCTTTTCCCTTCAAGAATCTGAATTGCCTGAAGGTGGAGAGCAAAGTACTTGTGTAGACAGAAAACAAAACAGAAAACCTAGTTTAAATGAAGCAATCTTTACAGTGCTATCCTATTGTACCTTATCTCCCAAATCTCTTGCCAGTGTTCTTCAGAACTACATGGAAAAAGAACAGATGTGGGATTATTTACACAATATATCAGGTATGAAAAATGCAAGAAAGTGTGTTCTGTGTATGAAATGTTTAATTTTCTTGATTTTTCAGAGCTTTCAAACATGTTGTTAATGATTTGGTTAACTTATCAACTCAGTTTTTTCCTACCGAAGTGGCTTACCTCACTAGATTGTCTGATTAACACTTGAGCTGCTCTTGCATTTTAATTATTTTTACATTTTAATTATTTTTGAAAAGATGAAATTAAAGTGGGTTGGTCATTCTCTGGCAGAGTCATTAAAATGAGAAGGCCTGGAAGAGTAGGACTAGAGGAAATGCGTCACTTGGCTCTTTTGCTTGTTAGCAGAGCCTCAACCAAAATAGCTGGGAAACAACTGAAGTGCTGGAACTGAGGAGGAATCAAACAAGTATGTGAAGAAAGAAAACAATTAATGCTGGTAACAGAATGGAATAGAGTTATTGCCTTCACAGCCTTCAGGCACCTATGGTCCTTACAGGATGTCAGTCCCTTTAGGTCTGAAAGGCTCGTACACTGTCCTACCCCAGCTATTATCACGTGTGTCTTTCGTGTGTGTGCACGCGCAGTGTTCTCCTGTATCCATTTATTCAGGTTTCTAATATTTATAGAATTGTTAAGGCTAGAAGGGATTACAAGAGTCAGGTAGTAGAATCCCCTGCCATGCAGGAATACTCAGTTAAAACATGAGAGATGTCCATTCAACCTCTATTTTATATCAATATAGTATAATAGTTTTGAATATACAATAGCGTACATTATAATTTGGGGTGGATTGCAATTTACCTAAACCCACCCTTTCCCATATCTACTTTGAAGTAAATCTCATTGAACCTCTTTGCAATGCTTCAGTGTTATTATTGCTCACACATTGCTGGGCAATTGGGTGATTGAATGGCAAGATTTCTTCACCCCCATATACTTTGGAGTAGACATAAGAAGGGCGTAAGTTCAGATATATAGCTCTTTTGCCTCCATATTAATAGTTTCGGTCTTATGGCACTCTTGCTTTTCCATATCTGTTCCTTCTTCACCCCTCCTATTCTAATTTTGATCCATTCCCTTCTTTAGATCGCACAGGTCTGAGTAGTTTGGTAAGGCTGAGCTTGGAACCAAAAGATACAGCTAGCTTTAGACTAAAGGTGCCTCACTCTTACAGTTTTGAGTCTGGATTTTCTATAATAGCAGAAGTACAATCCAGTCCGTCACTGATATAGTGCCTACTTCCAGAGATACAGTATAATACATTCATTTTTCCACCTTTGTTCCCATGCAGTAGGGGTGGAAATCATATTTCCCTGAGATGTTGTTGGATGGCAACATCTGCATTATTGACTATGCTAACGCACCTGGAAGGTTTAGTCCAACATCTTAGGGGCACACGATTTGCATCCCTGCCTTACAGTGTGCACAGAGAGATATAGATATAGATACAGATACAGATATAGCTATAGGTATCTTAATCTTACACCATCTGTGTGTGGTGGTACAATGTGTGCACAGGCCATTTGGAGTGAGGAAGGAGACAGGTGCTAACTTATATCTCTATCCATTGTTCCCCTGCTGTTGCTCAAAGTTCATTGTACACTAAATACTAATGGAGTGGACTAAGTACTAGGTATGTTCCTTCCTCCCGCCACAAATTTACAGTTATTTATCTTTTTTTAGACTTTTTTCTTTCTGTCAGTTTCTTACCACATATCATAAGAAAATGGTGAAGATGATCATGTCAATTTTTTTCAAAACATGATGCCTAAATATATACCATTTACTTTGAAGATTCATTTACTGTAGGCTGTATCGTCACATAAGTCAAAAAAAGAGAGAAGCTACTGGATTATAGTAATTGTCCAATTTTAATTTAAAAAATAGCAACTGAAAAGAAGTAAAAGCACTGTATTATTATAATTTTATTATAATTTATAATTTATTGTAATGTTTTATTATAATGTCATTGAGTTACTGTGGAATCTAACACTGAAGCTTCTATACTTTTTCAGTGTTAGGGCTCTAACACTGAAAATGTTTTTAAAATACTGATATTTACAGTTGTGAAAATGAATTAACATATCTTAATGTTTTATGATGATGGTGGTGGTGGTGGCAGTGATGATGATGATGATGACAATGACAATGATCATTTTGTCCCCAAAGTTTCTAGTTGTGGTGAATCAGAACCAGAAGTTATCAGATGCTTGAAACAGACTTTGATTAATTCAGTAAAGGGTATAGTGAAGCAGATAATTTCTTTGATGCATTCATGGGAAGCAACAGAGAACTACGGAACATATCAACACAAGCAAATTGTTCCTGAAAGTTTGCTGAAGACTGTTCCAAAAGAATGGAATTACACTCCTAGAGAAATGAAGAGAAAAGAATCTGGAAAATGTATGTGTGCTTACATAATCTAGTCAAGATAATGGTTTCCCATCTAAAATTTGTATGATTCTAATTAATTGGTATGCCTTGATCATTAACATGATAGCAATACAATTTCTGATATTTTAAGGACTATGAATGGAGTTTTTTGGTATATTTTAGTGTAGGAATGTCATTCTTGTAGTCTTATCAATTTATTATGACAATGGGTATATGGTGACCTCTGGGAAAGCCACTTCTAAATGTTACTTGTCTAAGAAAGCCTTATGACATTCATGGGGTTGCCATAAGTCAACAGGTGACTTGAAGGCATATACGAAGACACACACATGTAAAGAAAGGTCTCTTTGACTGGGAAAGAGAGAAGAATGCATCTCTGCACAACAAACTGGGATGCGTCATGTGTCCTGACCTCACATTTGTTGTATATGGAATGCAGGGCATCCTATTTCAAGGTTAGAAAACTGATCCCCTCCCCCTCTCGATGGGATAGCATTCTCTAAGTATACCACTCTTTTTTTTCTCCGCAGGAGTAAATGACAGCTATTGAATGACTGTCATTCCCTTAAAGGAGTGAAAGTATCAGGGTATAATCAGGGATGCTATTGTGATAATTTAAAGCAACGGTCAAAGGCCAATGCCAGCATTCACCAAACATTAGACATTGATAATAATTTATGAAGTTTTCTAGAATACCTTGACAACAGCTTGACAAGTACATCTGTGATGTATGTGGGAAGAAAATGTGCTGTTAATGATAGAGTGTTTCCCCATCCTGTGCAACTTATTTATTTGATTGATTGGTTTACAGTCCTCCTTTCTCCCAAAGATGGGATTCGAGGCGGCTAATGCTAATAATTAAATTATAGTCTTAAACTATTTAAAACACAATTTTTAAAAAAATCATGAAGAAAAATATGGCATCTAGTCAGTGGCAAGCCCCATTCTCAGCAGTGGGTGATTAACCAAAGCCTGCCTGCATCCAAAAAAAAAAAAAAAGTATTTACCTGCCAATGGAAAGAAAACTGAGAGTGGGCCAGCCTAGGCCTCTGTTTTAGGAGGCTTCACAGTACGCCTCTCAGTTTTCTTTCCACTGGCAGGTAAATACTTTTTTTGGGGATGCAGGCAGGCTTTGGTTAATCAGCCACTGCTGAGAATGGGGCTTTCCACTGACTAGGTGCCATATTCTTCTTCAACCACAGTGTGCCTTCAAATGCCCATTATGGCTAAGCTGTGCAAGCAGTGTGATCCTTCTGCCACTCTGGAACAAAGGCAGAGGAAAGCTTATCTGTTTGGCTCCTAGTTGTGATGGTAGCAGGGGCAGGGCCCTGGATGTGCAATGTCTTCATGTCTTCCACTGTTATTCAGTTAACAGTGGCTGTTTTGAGTCTATGAGCAGTACACTTTGTATGTGTGTATGTATCATACTGAATGTGCAATAACACCAACAGAATGCAATGAACTTTCCTTTATATGTGTGAAAAGCACAGCAGTAATTTGTTATCAATTTCAGTTATTCTGTAAATATAATACTTCATTGCATGTAGTAAAAACATCTTAGCAACAGCCAAAGATATTAGTTATTGAAACAACTTGGTTTTCACTCATGTCTTTTACAGCTTATTAAGCAGATCACTGTGTTTAGATTTAGTTTATTGTAAATACATTATGATCATCACAACTATAATGTTGAGTGTAATATCTGAATGCAGTTTGTCCTAGAATTTTCATATAGATGTTTATAATTTGCCATTTTCTATTTGTTGGTTTGCATCCTTTTGTCTAAATAACATTTAAAATACAACTTCTTATCTCTGCAACTACTCTGTTTGACAGGTTAGGCTGAGAGAGATTAAGTTGTACAAGTAGTTACTTGGTGAGATTCATGGATCACTAAATATTTGAATCCATATCTTTCCAATCTAAATCAAGTAATCTGTCCACTTCTATAAGATGAGTTGCCCTGGTTTGTACATTAACTGGTGCTGCCACTTGTAGGCCCATAGTGAAGGAACAAATTTGACCACAATTCTAGTGTGAATTAGATGCTCTGTAAAAATGTCTGATCATGTGAAGAGCCTGCTCATGGGACTTTCCCTCTCAAGAAGGAATGGGAAGATGTGGTAACTGGAATTCCATGATCAATTTGTCTGTGTGTAGCAACCATTTCACTGGTTTTACCTGCATAGCTGCAGCAATGGGGTTACTCCTTTACCACTTAAGGATGATACCAGTCACAACAAACAAGTGAAGCAGGACTATGCATTTCAGCCACCTTTAATATTAGATATCAGCATTCAGTGCTCATTCATAACTGTCTTGTGAAATAAGAGCATTGTTGTTCATCATTTATTTGTTCACTTTTTTTAAAGGTTTCACAAGGCTTGCTGCTCATGCGGTATCCATTGTAATCAGCAAGTTACCTACCGTGATTGCATGTTTACCTCCTCCAATTAAGTGTTTCTTTTTTCTGACTGAGAAAAAAATGCCAAAAATCTTTATTGAGTCAAAAAAGGCTGGTCTTCTCGTCTGGATCTTGATTGTAATAATCTGTCGGATATTTGAGGATGGAAATACCACAGAGCTTTTAACGGGTACAACTCTTGACAGATGGAGCAAGGAAAAGCTGAACTTAGTTCGTATATGTTTGGAAAGTATTATAGGAAAAACGAAAAGTAGCCCTAAACAAGTGACTCACAAGATTATACAGAGTATTGAACAACAAAGACCAAACTGGATTGAAAACCAATTACTAAAGGCAAGAAAACTGAGCATAAACTGGTAAGAAAAAAATGATATTCTGTGCTTTTGGGATGGTCATCACTTGTGTATACAACATGCTTTAGAATAATGCATTTTATAATAAAAGTGTTTACTGTAGAAAATATTGTGTTCCCACAGGACTCTGATTAGTAGTATTAATAGAAACAAGAAAAATTGTATTTTTGCTCTTTGTGCGTCTGAACTGTCATTACATGTATTCTGGCAATGGATTTTGATATGGAGATTAAATTAAGAAGGATACAGTCCATACAGAGGGTTTGCTCTGATTACAAATAAGCATTTCATAAAATTTCATAAAATAACAGCATATCCAGAGGCAAACTAGGGCATTTCAGAATTGCCAAGAAAATCATCTAGCTGCTTTCTTTGTGAAAAAAACAGAAACCTTTCCAGATTTTGCATCCAGCTCCCAGCTTTTGGAATACTTTACAACAAGCTGAGTGAAAGGAAATGTTTTCTAGTTTTCTGAATTACAAAGATTTTTAAATTGGTAGCATGTAAGATAGTTTAGTGCTCTATTCTTGCTACTTGTAATTGTTTATAAAGCTTGTTGAATAAATGGTAAGAGCAGAAATGTCTGCCTATTTCATTCCTACTTCATAAAGGCAAACCCATAATTTTTTGATACTTATAATCTATACAGGAAAAGGACTACTACAAGTTTAGTAATCCATATGAATGAAAACATATTAATGCAGTACATTGAGTTCTGCTATTTTATGGCTAGAGTATTTGGTTGGCAGGAACTGCATTAAGCTGTAATAGTATCACACACATTCTCATTGACATTGACCTTTGTAATCTTTATGTTTGCATTTATTACTGATTTGCAAGGTCTAATCCAGTGATTAAGAGACTAATACTGGATGCCATCTATGATAGTAAAAATAAGAAAGAAGTGTTATTCACTAGGACTGTAAACTAATTCAGTTTGTAATATTGGAAGGCATTCTGAAGAAAGAAGAAATCTTGTCAGTAATAGATGTAATTGGAAGACACTAAAAATTGAAATTATTATTCCTATTATTTTGCCCAGGAGCATACACAAAGATAGCATGTAATTTACTTTTATATATAAAAATAACATTTTAGTTAATATTTTAAGAAATGGCACAAACACTAGGCAACGTCCAATGTCTTGCAAGCAGATCTCATCTTGTGCAAGATGATTCACCAGCTTCTCTCCATAGCCTGTGAAATATGTTGTGGAGGTCTTCCTTGTCCCCCACATCTTTCCAGGGAAGAGTCTCCCAAACCTCCAGAGCAAAGTTGGGGAGTGAATAGAGGATTTCAAAAGGAGAGGAAACCAGTTCCAACAACAGTGCCTGTAGCAAAAGTGAATAGACCCTGTTGGATTTCACTCATTTATTTCTCTGTAATATATATCAGCTTTCAGTTAAAAGTATTTGCATATTTCTCTTTCACTGAGACATCTGTATTTTGTATTTTTCAATAAATTGTTGATAATCAAGTATGAACTATGTTTTGAATAATTTTGCATAGAAGCAACGAGAAACATTAGAGTGTTACAGTGTTTGTTTTGTATTTTTGGTAAAGGCCCTTTTCATTAGAGATGTGCTCAGATATTTTTATTTCATATATAGTCCTTACTAATTTGGAAAGAGCCTGGTACATTTGCATTCATTATAGGAAAGTGAGCTGTATAATTTTAGCTAAATATATAGGCTCAAATCCAGTCAAATTGTCTGTGCTGAAAGAAGTCCCACTGAAATCAGTGCAAAAAATTAGTTGCAACTAAGGCAGACCCTCAATGATTTCATTAGGATGTCAGTAAAACTTTTCTTGACTTTTTTTGTAGCAGTAAAACCTTGTGACAGACAATACATATACTGAAGAGAGCAGAAAGAAAAAGTTGGGGGTGGAAATATTGTTGGGCAGGAAAGAATAAATTCTATTTAAGAGGATTTCAGGGATTGCTGAAGTCTCCAGTCTGATACCTATGTAAACCTAATTCAGTTTTTGGTAGTGGGTAATTTTGTGAACAAAGAAAGAAAAAATGTCTTGCTAGAGGCTCGTCCAGCACCAACATTCTTTTGGGACAGGGCAATTGGCTATAAGAAGTCTGCCAGGACAATATGAGTGCAAGTGCACCCTTTAGTCTCATCTTCCTCAGGAAATGGTATACAGAGGTATATTGTGTAATGTCTCTCTGTTCAGGTGTTAATGAGCTACAGGTCACACATTCCCTTAGGGAGTGTCAAGAAGGGACACACCGTTTCTTCTTTGTTATCTGAGAACTCTGCCACCAAAGCCTCATCCACAGCTCAGAGATGAACAAAGATTTGATGAGGAAGGGAGAATTAAACCAAAGTGTGTGTATGTACCTTCAAGTCACCTGTCAACTTACTGCAACCCCAAGAATTTCATGGGGTTTTCTTAGACAAGGAATACTCAGAGGTTGTTTTGCCGGTTCATTCCTCTGACATATAGCCTACAGCACCTGATATTCATTGGTGGTCTCCCATTACAAGTACTAACATATACAATACATATACATGCTGAGCTTCCAAGAATCAAACAGTGTCTTGTGCCTTAGAATCATAGAATCATAGAATCATAGAAATGTAGAGTTGGAAGAGACCCCAGGGGCCATCCAGTCCAACCCCCTGCCATGCAGGAACACCCTCAAAGCACCCCCAACAGATGGCCATCAAGCCTCTGCTCAAAAACCTCCAAGGAAGGAGACTCTACTACACTCTGAGGCAGCCTATTCCTCTGCCGGACAGTCCTGACTGTCAGGAAGTTCTTCCTGAGGTTCAGGTGGAATCTCTTTTCCTGCAGCTTGAATCCATTGCTCTTTGTCCTGGTCTCTGGAGCAGCAGAAAACAAGCCCTCTCCTTCCTCTACATGGCATCCCTTCAAATATTTAAACATGGCTATCATGTCCCCTCTTAACCTTCTCTTCTGTAGACTAAACATCCCCAGCTCTTGTCGAAGACCTTACTGAAATCGAGATATGCTACATCCACAGCATTCCCTTCATCTATCAAGCTAGTGACTCTATCATAAAAAGAGATAAGATTAGTCTGGCATGACTTATTTTTGAGAAATCCGTGTTGACTTCTCGTGATTACCGCGTTGCTTTCTAAGTGATTGGAAACTGACTGCTTAATGATCTGCTCCAGGATCTTTCCGGGTACTGATGTCAGGTTGACTGGGCGATAATTGTTTGGGTCCTCTTTTTTTCCCTTCTTGAAGATGGGGACAACATTTGCTCTCTTCCAGTCTGCTGGAACTTCTCCTGTCCTCCAAGATTTCTCAAAGATTATAACAAGCGGTTCCGAAATGACCTCTGCCAGCTCTTTTAATATTCCAGGATGCAATTCATCTGGCCCTGGAGACTTGAATTCATACAATGCAGCCAGGTATTCCTGTACCACCTCTCTACCTATTATGTGCCTCATTTCCTCTGCTTCCTCCCCTGCTCCCCAACCGCCAGGTTGAGTGCTTGTATCCTTCTGGGAAAAAACGGAGGCAAAGAAGGTGTTAAGTAGTTCTGCTTTTTCTCTTCCCCCTGTAAGTAATTCGCCATCTCTGCGCAGCGACCCTATCGTCTCCTTCTTTTTCCTTTTGCTGCGGACATATTTAAAAAAGCCCTTATTCCCTCATGCAAATCATTGGTAAAGAATAGCACTGTTTCCAGGATGGAACCCTCTGGCACTCCACTAGTTACTTCTCTCCACTAGTTACTTATCTCCAGGATGAAGAGGAGCCATTGGTGAGCACCCTTTGGGTTCAGTCAGTCAACCAATTACAAGTCCAATTACAAGTCCAACAGTAGAATAGCCTTTAGGATATTTAGGCTCCAAAGTGCAGTACAAGAAGAAAATACTCTTTTTCTTATAATCCACTAATGGGGGATGGGGAAGGATATTTTTAGATGCTAGCCCGTAAAATAAATATGAAGTATTAATGAAATATATCTTCCTTTAACGAAAGAGGCAAAATCAACATTGGGACATTCAGAGTCTAAGGCGAACGTCCATTGCTCATTATTTTATTTGCTAAATGTATGTCCATAACTCTTCTAAAGAAGGGTGGCAAAATTGAATTAATTTTTGAAGCTTCTGGCACAAATCTTGAATCAGTAGTAATTTACTAGTTGTAGAACGCTCCCCTTGATCATAGTGAATTAATAACCATACTTGTGTGTGTGTAATAAATGCTTTTCTGAACAATTTGTGTTATTGCAAACTGATCAATATTTTTGCAGACTGAGTATAATTTGACAGAATATGGAAGTTATATTCTGGTTCAGCATATTATATGTATTATTTTAGTTGAATGAAATACCACAGTTGACAAATTCAGATCTAATTTTATCTTTATGGAAACAATGAAAAGTCTGAGAAAAGTGCCAGCCGTATTCACTGCCTGTCTTGTGCATTGCCTGAAAGCATTATTGTTCATTAAAATAACCTTCACTTTGTTGTTAGTATCCAAGCTATAAACAGTCAACTAAGATTCTGGAGAACACATAGCCCTAAAAGTAAAGAAATGTCTGTCTTTGTAAAGTAATTTGTTGAGTTGAAGATTATTATTTTTCATCATGGTGACCCTGAGTTGCCTGACTGGGTGCATATAAAGATTAAGATGAATGCAGTTATTCCTTGGCTGAGGTCTGCCTCTTTCAGGGCACATTCTCCCTAATGACATGATTGATAGGCAGTCCCAAATCCAGAGAGGAACTCATTAATCACAGCACTGACTGAATCCAATCATCTGCTCCACCTGCACAGTGATGGACAGGAAAGGATACAGTTCGGGTGCTGACACTGATACACTTCTTTGTCAGAGGGTCTCAACTTTCTCAATGTCATCCTCTAAGCAGTTTCACATAAAATTCAGTTGTACCACATATACCTTCAAAAAGATAGCTTTAAAATATGTGAATATATTATTTTCTGGACTCCTTTATGTAGCAGTTATTATTATTCAGCACAGAAATAAATAGCAACTGGTAGTACCTATGAAATTATTTACTACCAGTCGTGTTCTGAAGCTGTATTTTAAACCGATGTTATTTCTGATGTTCTATGTAGCATTGTAATGGCAAAACCAATAAGTCTACAAGAACAAAAGTAACACGGCCATGGTTAAAATGGTTAAAATTAATAGCAGCTTATAGCTAGAATCAACATTATTAAGGCTGCAGCACTATTGATTCAGCATAAGTTCCACTGTAGAGAGCCAGAATGATACAGTGGTTTGAGCTACAGGCAGTGCTTGGAACACCAACCCTGGAGTCCAGGATTTGATTCCATGCTCAGCCACGGAAACCCACTGGGTGACCCACTGGGCACATCACATGCTCACAGCTCCAGAAAACCCCATGATAGGTTCACCTTGGGGTCACCATAAATTGGAAATGACTTGAAGACACACAACAACAAGTTCCACTGTGACTTACTTCTGAGTAGACATAGGATCACCTTGTACCAGTCATAAGAGTAAACAAATTAACTTTATTTTCATTCAGAATGTTGCACTGTAACCTCTATAATAATTCCTTCAAAGGCAAACATGCATCCTTAGCCTCTCAGTTTCTTGTGCTTCTAACATGCTAATCAAGGTGGTTTGCAATGCTGTCACAAAAGTTGGAGGAGACAGTATTAATTCAGATCATAATATATAAAGGCTTCATTATTGGAAATGAAGGTGTTCAGGTAAACTTGAGCCTTGCAGATTAAAAAAGGGTGGAGAGACAAGTTTCTGACTGTCCCTTCCCCAGTGAATAGTAATATAAAGTTACATGTAAGTGGCCAGCAGAAACCTTTTAAGATATAGGATTTCTAACCTGCACTTAGTGTAATGGGTACTTCTGTGATATTTTATTCAGAATTTAAAATATAACAGGTACTGAAATATTGCCAGAGAAAGGATGCAGTTTTTAATTTCAGAGGTACCTTTTTTGTTAAATGTTTATGTGATTTTGTTTGGTTTGATTTTAACATGGAAGTTTTGTGTTTTCTTTAGATTAAGGCAGTGTTTCTTAGCAGCATCAATAGGGAAATACAAGAACATAAGTGGAAGGAAGAAATTATTATGAGTGGTTGAACTATTTGCAGGCTTAATATTTTTTATCTACATTAAAGAGTCCTTTCAGAAATACATTTTGAAAGTTTTATGTCCTGCAACTCACTTCTTTGTCTGTAACTGTATTACTCTTCTGGATTAACTCTCCCTTTCAGACTCTCTCTCTTTCTCTCAGTAGCATGCCTCACTTTCTCATTGTGATACTTTTGCTTCTTTTCTTCCCAAGCATTGTTACTACTGCAGAAGATGATAGAAACCTAGGAGAGGAAGCTATTGAGCTTGAATTGACTGAGCAGAAAATAAACATGATGGTCTTGGATATCTGCCACAAACCAGGTGGCAGTGAATACCTGAGGCAAATTTATCACATCATCCAGCTCAATGAGGTAGGGAAACAGCCTTTTTTACCGAGCAATTAGGTGTGTAGTGGCCTGAGGCAGCGTCTGCTGGCAGCTAAGGGTTAGTCAAGGAGGTGATAATGCTTCCTAAAGTCAATAACCAACTCAATATTGCACTGTGTCAGACTGTTCAGTTTAAGCTTTTCTGCATTTATTTGTAAAAGGTTACTTTAGATTAAATTATATGCCTTTTATTTATGTGCTTAAACTGTGGCATGCTTCATTGACTTGTTCCTGAGTTATATTTCATAGACAGTGGTATACGTTAGCAGTTAACTGTAAGAAATTAATAGTCTTACAAAACCATTCACTTTCAGTTATTTAAAGAAAACAAAATTAAAAGTAATAACCAAATGTCTTCAGTCTAAAAAAGCAAAGTTCAACATAAATTTGTATATGTAATTTACATTAGAATTTTAAAGTCTTGTTTTCCTCTATCAACTTGTCATCAGTAGATATTATTTTACCAGTGTAAGAGTAGCTGTGTTTGTAATTTGGGAACTGCATCTGTAAAACCACTGTAAATATAATGGCTTCTCCTTCTGAGTTACCTTTTGATGCAGTTTTTTTTTTTTCCTGGGATAACCATACATAAAAGAAAACACTCTCAATGCCTTCAGTTACGGAATGACATTGCTTGTAGCCCACATTTGTGTGTGTGTGTGTAATTTTACAGTTAAGCAATATGAATGAAAGAGCAGGTGTAATATTTTTCTCAGGCTTGGATTATGTTTACTCTTTGCTTCAGTTCATTTCTTTTAGCACTGTAAAGCCTAGCAAAGGTTAAAACATGGATCCTGGAGTGTGTGTTAATCAAAATAGTTCCGAGCTCCCTGCATTAATTACTAGAGAATATGAAGGAAGAAAACTTTTGCTGTCCTATTAAGTTTACCAAGTCTACCTTGGGTTTGAAATATATGTACAGAAGACAAACAAGGATACAAACTAGACTGTAAACATTCTTAATTGTTATAGATTATAAACACCTGGAACCTCAGTAATCCTCCAGATGTTATCTGAGACCCTGAAACTTTATTTGGGCAAATTTGTTACTCTAGCCCCATTCCATTCCAACAACAGACCAGCATTATCTGTATGGTCCTGAAAACAGTGCCAAATCTATATCAAGTCTAGTTGCATAATGCTGTAGTCCTGAAACCTCATAGTATTTCTGAAATGGCATCTGCCATTGATCTCTTTTTCACAGCTACAAATCCTCCATATGACTAGGGATAACTAAGTAGGTATATTAGTACAGGATCACCAGGAAACTGTTCAAAACCGAGACAAACAATCTCTCCAATCTTTTCAGGGTTGTTGTGGTTGTTTCCTTTAATGGGCAGACTCTAGGGTCATTTATACATTTAAGCCAATTAAGTCTGAGCTGATGTTGCTTAATAGACCTTATAATCTGTGGATACCTATCACCCGGATTTATAGCGCTGCCATAATCCTGTATCTGTTAAAACACATATCTACACTGGTGGGAAAGAATACCCTATGTCAAAAGGTTAGGCAACTTTAAAGGACCCCAGAGCTGGTTTGTGCCTCCCTCCTGCATACCACATCTACCTGAATTTGACTACTATGGGGCCAAAATTAAAACCAGACATCAGATCCAGTTTCTTTTTTTGGCCATTTGTGCTGTTTTTCGTGGCAGGGTATTCAAGCTCTCCAGAGTTCATTGAAGCCTCTAAGAGACCCTTTTCGCACCTAACCTTTTCATGATGCTGGGGTGCGAGGCTTGTGCAAGCAGCCTCTGGAGAGAGGCTCTTGCTTCCCTGCTTCTTCAGCTCCACATGAGCTTCCTGCTCGCGTGAGAGCCCCTCCTCTTCCTTTTGCAGTGCAGCCTGGGATCTCCCAGGCTGCACTGAGACAGGAAGCGCGACCGGCCCAGCTCCCAAGGCTCCGCACGCCAGGTAAGTGCGCGTGGGGCCCTGGAGCGATGCGCAACCACGCAACATTTTCAGCTTCAAGCCAAAAATGAAAAAATGCGTGCGCAGTCCGTGTCAGGCTCTTGAGCGTCGCACAAATGTGAGTGCATCGTGTGGACTGCTCCTCACATGTGTGCGATGCTCAAGCAGCCCTATCGCATTGGAAATGCCGTGCGAAAAGGGCCAGAGTGATGATTCACTGTTTGGAGAATGATTTCCATCCCCCCCCTTTTTTTTCCAGGGATGTGGGGGTTTGGATGGCTTTGTAGAAAAAGGTTCAGTGAAAATCTAGGAGATGTTGAATGATCCCTAAAGATTCTATGCCATCTGTAGCCCACAGTTTCCATGCCCCAAAGAAACTGTTAATGGAATAATAATTTCTAATGCCCTCACAGGTTGCAGAAATAGGTTACTAGTGTAGTTTGTCATTAAAGAAGGAACTTTAAACCACTTTATTTTTCCTGAAACTGAGATCCAGCAGGAAGTAGACAAATAAGGAATGATATATGTTACAATTCCTGATAGTGCAATTTTTGAAAAGGTGGATTTTTAATAAGTCTTTACCCAATTCCACACAAATTACAAGGACAGCTATATCCTATTGGAATTTGGGCCCAGCCTAAATGTGGCTTACTGTCTCCAGTTATGCATGTGAATCCCCCCTGCCTTTTCCAGCCCCTCTTCTCTTTCCTAATTCAAATTTACATTTGTGAAAGGGCAGGGTCTTGGTGGGGGAGGCAAATCATTAGGGATAAGATGGACCTTTGAACTGGTTAAGACATCCTGAAGCTATTCTGATGTATATTCCTGCTGAAGAACATGGGACTGGGGTTCTCTTGTGCTTTGCAGGTCACTGAATTAATTTTTAATGCATAGAAAACTGTCTTGTGATTCCTATTAGGAAATGATACTCCTGGAGCTCCTTGATCCATCACTACCTACTTCACCTGTATACCTCAAGTTGCTTTAAAGGATCTTAAGAGCAGATATAATGCTTCTTCAAATATGCAGGAATCTCCATTATTCATTGTGGAAAGAGTTTTGGCTCCTTCTCACAAAGTGCAAGCCCCAAGGCAAGGCCCCATTCAGTCTTTAATTAGACTATCATAGTAATACTGTGTGTAAACTGGAAATCACAGCTTGCTTTCTGGAACCAGTTAACTTTATCCTTTTTTTCTCCTTTCTCATTACTGTTTTTTTTTTTTTTTACGTTTCTGTCTTTATTTATTCACATTTATTTTTCATTGCTTCTGTCATCCATTTTTTTCCCTCGGAGGCCTATGGCATTCTTTAAGAGAATGTTTGTATGTCTATGGAAAGTCCTTTCACCATCAGACACCATCATTGTGTCTTTTGTGGGAAGAGTAAGGCCAACTAAATTTTGTTTGACACTACCTCAACATCAGAGCTTGGAAATAATTACTTAAAAATCAGTATACTAAAATTCCCAATAACATTTTTAGTTATCTCATTTTAATTGTTAATTTAATTGTTAATATGAAAAATATGTTCATTTAGTATTTCTCATCTCATTACTGGACATTTTACAAGTACTTTAAAATACTATTGTTGAATTTAATGTTTTAGTAAATTATACAGTGGATTATTTGTATAATTAACTGTCCTTAATTTGTTAGTGCCATGTTAACTCTAATATTTCCAACATTAGCTAAGCTTCACTAAATAGGCATATTCTAATAAGGGAGATCAGTCTGGCTATGACTCTTTGAGTCAGATTACTGAGCATTTTTCAAAGTTTATGGGAACTTTTTAAAAACAGCCCAATTTAGAGTGTGCAACAGAAATTCAAAGATATAACTAAGACATGTATCACTATGGTCAAATTAGATATCTCAAAGAACAAGTACACACTCCTGGATGCGTTGAAACCTGAGCATTCAAGTTCAGAACTGAATTCAGGAGTAAACCCAAACCATGAACCTGTATCTTCAGGGAGTGTAAACTTATCCAATGAAGTCTGAATCTTTGTGCCCCATCTGCTTTTCAGCTGAGCAGGAGCACCTCTGTCTTGTCTGGATTAAGCTTCAATTTGTTTTCCTTAATCCAATTTATTAAGAACATCAGACAAAACAAGTTCCTCTTATTTTAGGCATAAAGAACAGATACAATTGGTTGTCATCTGCATCTTTAAACTCCTAGAGATTTCATATATATATTAAACAAAATAGATTACAGAAGAGAATCTTTACGGACTTCACAGTGAAAGTGTAAACAGGATTCTCCGGTACTAATTCTGGACTCACACATCTAGAAGAGTTATGGAAGCATGTAAGACAGTGCCTCCATGTCAAATTCTAGTAAACTGGCCTAGAAAGATACTATACTTGATGGTA
Source organism: Ctenosaura bakeri (assembly GCA_948474755.1). NCBI lineage: Eukaryota > Metazoa > Chordata > Lepidosauria > Squamata > Iguanidae > Ctenosaura > Ctenosaura bakeri. The sequence goes on along the minus strand of CAOLHI010005201.1, from coordinate 56,577 downwards.
TGAAAAGCCATCAAGAGTTCAAGCAGAACCAACAGGGACACATTGCTCCTATCTAGTTCCCAGAATACGTTGTACATCAGAGTGACCAAAGCTATTACTGTCCCATAACCAGGCCAGAAGACAAATTGTATGAGGTCTAGATAATCTGTCTCACCCAGAAAACCTGAAGCTGGAATTACCTTGGCCAGAAAGTGAATACTGGAAAGTACCTGACAATTAGCCAATACAGTGAGATTCAGGGAGGGGCTTTTTCAGAAGGGACTTTAAAACTGCCTCTCTTAGACATGCCTTTCTGTAAAGATGCATTGACTGCTACCCATGTAGGTGGTTATCCTCTGACTATTTTAATGAGTTGAGATTCCTGCATATGTTTTTCGCTCCCACCTCTTCAGGGATCCACATGTTTGGGCTGCATAAGTTGGAAGAAAATCTGTCACAAGACAAAAAGGATCCAGATTCCATACACTGGGCCTAGGCCTATATCAATTGTAGCATCCAAGTGAGAATGGATCTGAGTGATTCTATGGGCAGACTGGTTTCTTTCAATAGAATTTCTCCTGCTATCTAAAAAGATGATTGGTTTTGATTCCCAGCGCTGAAGATGGAACCAAATTTCATCTGATTTTAGATGTTGGGGATGTGTCTCCTTCATCACTACAAGGAGATTCTCGGGCTGACAGGAGGATCAATCCACTATGCATGGGTTTGATCCTCGTGCCAGTCCGACGCAGGAGTCGTCCTCAAGCTTTCTTTTGAAAAACCGTTAACGGACTCCTGTCCCTCTCCCAGCAGTTTTTAAAATTCTCCTGCGCGGTTCAGACGCATTTTGATCCCTCTCCTGGCAAAACAACTACAGTTAGGGATAGCTAAGTAACTGAGTGTAGAAGAAATACAGTTGAAAACCGACCAATAAACAGAGAAGAAGAAAAAAAACCGTGGCAGCAGAGAAATCTATTGCGGCAAAAACGGCCCTGCAGAGGAGCTGTGCCGAAGCTCCAGCGAACTGGGCTCGGATACTGGCTCAAAAATTTCAGTCCAAAAGACCGCTGGTAAGTGACTTCAGGACAAGGTACTCGGAGCGAATGACCAGAAAGCAGGTTTGCAGCGTCCCAATGAAGGGAAAAGGGCTGCAGAGCTCTGTAAGATTTTTCTGACCTCTAGAGAAAGCAAGGCAGAAGAATTAAAAATAACTGCCACTAAAGGGCCTTCGGAGGTGAGGAAAGGACGGGACAAGACAGCCAACAAAAAAAGGAAAAAACCAAAGAATAAAGCTGATAATGTAAAATCTGCTCCGAAGAAACTCACCGAGCAGAGTTCCGGGCGCCATCTTGGAACGAAGGATTCTAAGATGGCGCCGTGAGAAAAGGGGAGTTTCTCTCAGATAGGCAATGCCATTTTGAGTGTGGCAGCTCGCAGATCGCCTGGCTCCGCCTATGATGACGCCGCAGCTGCAGTTGGGTGTACACTCTTAATGGCAGCAGCAGCTGCAAACAATACAACTGACCTGCCTTTACAGAGACAGGATTACATTTCTTGCCTGGTAGATATGAGGCAATTTTTTCAAGCTTGGCTAGCGAGGGCACCGCAGCCATGTCCAGAGGCCCTTTACGATCCTTTAGAGGGTTGAAGGGGAGATCACACCTCATTGGGTCAAAGCATGCAGCAGGATTAAAAGGTGATATTCAAGTGATTGTAAAAGAAGCTGTAGCAACGCAGATCCAGTCTGTACTGGGGTCTCAGCGACAACTGCGCACTGCTCAGGAAAGTATTCCCAATGAGCAAATGGCTATACACAGGTTGCTAAACATGTTGAGACAAAATGAGATGATACAACAAGGAAATATTAGTCAAACAGTAAATACACAAGCACTCTCCAATAAACAGGTAGTGAATGAACAACCAGACTTGGAGGAGGAGAGACCTGCAAAGAAAAAGAGAGTGGAAAAAACAGTCAAACCGACAACTAGTACTGGACTAGCCAGGGGACATAAGAATAGAACCAGTGTTCTGAATGAAATATTAACAGCAAAAAAGACCTTGGCACCACAGTGCAGGCAAGAAGAAGAAATTAGTGATGAGGAAGAGCAGGATGAGCTCATGGAGTTGGAAGGCAGTGAGGGTCAACTCTCAGATATGGAAGAAGAGGATAGACCTGAGTCTGATAGACTGTTTGAGGTAGAGTTATTTAAAGGAACATTAAGAAGGGTGCTTCAAACATTAGGATTGGATAATAATAAAGAGGAGGAACAGAAAGACTGTAAGCTAGCTTCAGTGATTAGAAAGAAAGAGAAAAAAAGTATGGATTTTCCCCTACCAGAGTTGTTTAAGGATGCAATTATGACAGAATGGAGTGTGCAAGGAAATGTGCGTAAAAGTTTGCCATTTAATTTCAAATTGTACTCTTTCCTGAAAGAGGAAGTTGAATTCCTAAAAGTCCCTCCCGTGGACGCCGCAATTGCGGGCTTAACTTCAGGGACGATTGTCCCTAAAGAGGGGGACACACAGTTAAAAGAAATGGACGAGCGTAGGGCTGAGTCCTCCTTAAGAAAAGCGCATGAGGCAGCATCGGCTGCTATTAAAACGTTGGTGACTATGTCCATGTTCACAAGGTCAGCAGTTTTATGGGCTCAAATCTTGGAATCCCGAGATCTTAATATGCAGGAATTACTGAAAGCAGTAGAACGCATCCAAAGAGTGCTTAAATATATAGCGGGTGCGGGTTTAGATGCGGTAACTTATACTGCTAGGAATATAAATTCGCTGACAGTGGTGAGGCGGTCTTTATGGCTGCACCCCTGCGAAGCGGACCAGAAGTCCCAAACTAATTTGGCATATGTACCTTTCCAGGGGAACTTACTGTTTGGGGAAAAAGCTTTGGAAAAAGTATTAGTTGAAACTAGAGACAAGAAACAGGTGATGCCCACCTTGCAGAAGAAAAGGGTGGATAAGAGGAGTTACAGGAATTTTAAGTATTCCTTTCGAGGAGGCAAGTCGTATGGTTATACAGGATGGAGTTTGGAATACAGAACAGGTCGGTTTCAATGGAACAGACCTAAATCTCAGTTCCCCAAGAAAGGTCAATATCAATATAATAAACCAGGACAAGGTAAGCTTGGGAGTAATCCCAAGCGAAGCAAACGACAATATTGACTACAACCAGCAAAAGGTGGGGGAAGACTTCTGTCTTTTGGGTTCAAATGGCCAAACGTAACAACAGATTTTTGGGTATTGGATGTGGTGACCATAGGTTACAAAATATTTTTCCGAGAGCTACCCAAAGACAGATTTCTTCCATCACCAGTACCAAGGGAACAGCCCAAAAGACAGGTAGTACACGACGAAATAGAACATCTATTAAGAATAGGAGCCATGGAGGAGGTACCAACACTCCAGAGGGGAAAGGGAGTGTACTCGGTGTTCTTTGTAGTACCCAAACCAAATGGCAAACACCGGCCAGTGTTGAACCTCAAGTATTTGAACAAGTTTGTCGAATACCGGAAATTCAAAATGGAGACATTACAGACGATAAGGGACAATCTGATGATAGGAGATTTCATGGCATCGATAGATTTAAAAGAAGCATATTTGCATATTCCTATGAGGGAAACCGACAAGAAGTACTTGAGGTTCAATTTCCAGGACAAGCATTACCAATTCAGAGCTTTACCATTTGGCCTGGCTTCAGCACCGAGAATATTTACAAAAGTTCTAGTGCCACTGATAGCGTTTCTCAGATTGCAAGGGGTACAGTTGTTTCTGTACCTGGACGATATCTTGCTGAAAGCAGACTCGAAGGTCAAGTTACTACACAACATAGATATGACTATACAAGTGCTAACGGATTATGGGTTCCTCCTCAATTACGAAAAGAGTGTGTTGAACCCAACATTGAACTTGAATCATTTAGGAGCGAGAATAAATACAGAGAAGGAAAGAATGTACTTATCGACCGAGAGGATAGAGAAGATACGTCAAGCAGTGCGTATTGTAATGAAAAGAAGTTCCATGGACTTAATGCAATTAGCAAAAGTGCTGGGACTACTAGTATCAACGACGCAGTTGGTCCAGTGGAGCAGTTTTCATTTGAAACCACTGCAACACTTGCTAATGGGTCATCAGTTAGCAGTGGCAAGGAGGAGGCATTACAAAGTGAATGTTCCGTAACACATCCGAAGAGGCATGGCCTGGTGGTTGCGAATGACGAATGTGGGCTCAGGAGTACCTTTACAGATCCCAAACCCAGTGCACATAACAACGGACATGAGTCTAGTAGGCTGGAGAGCCCACTGCAATGGGCAGTCGGTGCAGGGATTCAACATCAACTACTTGGAACTGAAGGCGGTGCGCCTGGCTTTGCAGAAATGCTGGCGTCAGGTCACGGGCAAACATGTAAAAGTGTTCACCGACAACATGACAGCAGAAGCATACATATGCAAGCAAGGAGGGTTACACTCGGTTCCCCTTGTGGTGGAGTCGACCCACTTGTTCAAATGGGCCAAAGCGAATCTGCTATCGATAACAGCGATTCACTTGAAAGGAGATCTGAATGTTCAAGCAGATTTTTTGAGCTGGCATGCTCTGCATCCGGGGGAATGGTCTCTGCATGAGGAGGTGTTCCAACAAATAGACACCTATTTTGGTCTGTTACTAGTGGACTTGTTTGCTTCTGGACAGAATACAAAATTAAAAAGGTATTTTTCTATAAATGGCGACAGAAGTGCCGAAGCATGCAATGCGCTTTCGGTGCCGTGGCCTCCAGGGACTCATTATGCATTTTCACCGATAAGAATTATCCAAAGAGTGTTGATGAAGATCTTAATAGAAAAGGCCTCAGTAATACTGATAGCGCCGTTCTGGCCGAGGAGACCATGGTTCTCTCTGTTCCTACAGTTAGCTCAGGGTCCTCCATGGAGGCTACCTCTGAGGTCAAATTTGTTGAGCCAAGGGCCAAGTATACCATCCAGACCTGAAGTGGCTGAGTCTGGCGGCGTGGAAATTGAGAGGAGATTCCTAACTCAACATGGGTATACAGACAAGGTAGTAAAGACTATTCTGGGCTCGCGTAGAGAGTCAACATAAAAGATATATGACAGAACATTGAACACTTTCAGAAAGTGGTGTGCTGAGAAAGACTTTAATATGGCAGAAGTGACTGTAACACACCTACTACAATTTTTACAAGAGGGTTTGGATAAGGGTCTTAGACCAAACACCTTAAAGAGGCAGGTGGCGGCGCTGTCCGCTGTCCTAACTGTGGATGGAGACTCTTTCACGGGACACCCACATGTTAAGTGTTTCCTAAGGGGGGCAACATTGGCATCATCACCTACAATACATAGGTTCCCTTCCTGGGACTTAAATTTAGTACTAAATACTCTGACGATGCCACCGTTTGAGCTGCTCAGAGAGGCTTCATTGAGACTGTTAACATTAAAAACTGCTTTTCTCCTGGCAATTACATCAGCCAGGAGAGTGTCGGAGTTAGCCGCACTGTCAATTAATAAAACCTTCTGCATATTTGACAAGGATAAGTTGACTTTGGGTTTTGATCCTTCTTTCAAACCCAAAACTTTGTTGGCATTTTCACGATCACAGCTAATTCACTTGCCGACATTTTGTCCAAAGCCAACACATCCTTTAGAAAAGAAATGGCATACATTGGATGTGAAAAGGGCAGTAAAGAATTATATCCGACGAACAGAAGAATTTAGGAAATCAGAAAATTTGTTGTTATCTTTCCAACCGAAAACAAAAGGACAGCAGGCAAGCAAAGCTGTTGTGGCATCGTGGATAAAACATTGCATTTTCCTATGTTACTACCTGGCAAAGCAGCCACGACCAACTAATGTGTGGCCACTTTCCACCCGATCAATGGCCACGTCTGTGGCTTATGATACAGCTTGCTCGCTAGAGGAGGTATGCAATGCGGCTGGCTGGAAGGAAGTAACAACTTTTATCAAACATTATAAATTGGACAAGTTTAGATCAGCACAGGCAGCGTTTGGTCATCGAGTGCTGCAGACAGTGGTTAATTAGAGACCCACCCAGTAGTCATGCTTGGGGAAATCCCATGCGTAGTGGATTGATCCTCCTGTCAGCCCGAGAATGAAGAATTGGTACTTACGTGAATGATCATTCTGGGATGACAGGAGGAGCAATCCACACCCACCACTAGAAGGTGAGGGAGAAATAATAGGTGGAGGATTACTGCAGTATAGGAACGCTGGAGAAGGAAACTGCTGGGAGAGGGACAGGAGTCCGTTAGTGGTTGTTCAAAAGAAAGCTCAAGGACAACTCCTGCGTCGGACTGGCACAAGGATCAAACCCATGCGTAGTGGATTGCTCCTCCTATCATCCCAGAATGATCATTCACGTAAGTACCAATTCTTCATTCTGTGTGTGTCCCACATACGGAACAATTAGCAATTTTTGCAGCCAGCTGAGGGTTAGAGAGTGGAAGACCAGTAATGCTGGTCCCTACTCTGTCTTCCTTTTTAGCTTCCCTTTTTCACCTGATACTTTGATAGCTGAATTAGTTTTTTTTTCCAGAGAAGCGTACATACGTGTCATAATAGTGGGACTTTGAGAAGTCTTGTCCTTCACATGCGCAGAAGAACTAAAAAGTAAGGTTTTAGTCTGTGAGAGTTCTTTTCAAGCTAGCAACTTAGCACAAGTATTTTTACACCACATTCTCCCACTAGCTTTTTTGTTCGTATTTACTTAAATGAAGCCATTCAACTGGGTGGAAAGGTAGTTCTCAGAGCTTTGTGGCCATGCTGGTTGCAGGATACTGGAAGCTGTAGTCTAAACAAGTACTTTTCCCCCCAAATTCTTGATGCTCCACTCTACATCATTGCCTTATAGCAATGCTTTATAGCTGCCTTCATCACAATAGCTAAAAGTGTCTTTCTGTGGTTTGAAATCAGAACAAAGTTTTGTGCTTCCCTTAGATCGTTCTCTTATATGTGTTTACTGCAGAAATAGTCCCACGTTAGTTCTCAGGAGTATATTTCCATATTGTGATTTCAGTAACAATAGTGATAAAGGAGAGTTATTGTGGATCATAATAGGAATATTGATAAAAAATTCCTCAGAGTCTCCTATTCCTATTATCTTGCACCTTTGTGTGTGGTAATACTTCTGTATGTTTTCTTTTTCTGTTGACTCAGCAGAAATAGTGCTCAGTAGCAAACACCAAACCTTGAAAGTTATAGCATTAACATCCAGTGATGCAACATACATTATTGCTGCGTTTGCTTAGAGATAAGCAAGTATATACATGAACGTAACATTATCATTCCTGTTCACTGCAACTGACATTCACCTGAGCCTTTTTTTTTAAAGGAATATTTGAATGAACAGCTGTCTAATGAGGGATCTTCTGAAGATGGCACAGCGAGCATTAGACCTTTAAACCTGACATTAAGAAGCAAGGAAGTACAGTCTGGTTTTGACCCTTTCCAAGTGCACTACTCATATTGCACTAATGTGTTAGAAAAGGTTGGTGATTATTTGAAGAATTTTAACATCCACTGGAGGCTGAAGTGGTCATGTGATGTTGAAGTAATTGCTGTCCAAAAAAAAAAAAAGTGAAAAGCCTGTGCTTGTTAGATAACTTTGATAGCCTTTATGTTGTGATTAAAAACATACTATCCAACTGACAGGATCTACTATTCTACACTTCCCAGATGCTATCTTCTCCTTTGTAAATACTCCCTGTCCCATTGACCAATGATCTCTGCTTCTGGCTATAGCACCACTTCATTCCTGACTCCTTTGATAATAACTCTTTCAATCTAGGTTCCTGCAGTTTCTGTCTCTGACTCCAACACTAAATAGCACACATTCTTGTTAGTCACAGATTTATTATGTGAATGTCAGACTAATTATCCAACTGTACAGTAGACACGGAGTCAAAGTAAGCTCTAGGGCTTGTGTGGAGGAGTACAATTAGATGTTTGGGGGGGGGTTGTTCTGTTTTTTTGGGTTTTTTTGTCACAGTAAACGTGTTGATTTCTCGCTTCATTCTGCAACCTTGAGATTCAGGCACTATTCTGTTGCAGAGACATTGCTTCTTTTTAATCCTCCAAGAGCAGAGCTTTTATGTCTTGCAAGATGTAAAGCAAAGAGGGAAGACACTATATACAGTGGGAATAAAAGGGACATACAAGTTCTCAAAAGTACCTAAGTTTAACTGTTATGGTCATCAAGACTTTTACCTTTTTACTAATGCAAAAAATTAGTACTCTCAAAATATAATCCACCCATGTATCCATACACCATCCTATCTACCTATTCATTCATGCTTGGGAAACTGATCTACAATGTAGGATGCTTTCATGTTGTTGCTGTTGTTGTCGTTATCATATATTGTTGCTGTTGTTGTTATCATTATGTTGTTGTTGTTGTTGTTGTTATTTTAAATTCATCTGTAATTCATATCCACAGGGCAATTCAAAAACTAGTTTGGAATCTTAGGGCCTTTCCACACTGCACTGCTATAATCCTGTTATGCCACTTTCAACATCCTGTGGAATCCTGGTGTTACTGCAACTTAGGCCTCCTTGGAGACACCCCAAAGATAGCATTTTGATATCATAATTTGGCTCTCTTCCATCACCCCTCTCCACCTGTTTGTGAGGCCCTTGGACAAGCACAGAACTAGGCTCAGCCACTAATTGCTGGACATTCCATTCTCCACCCAGGCAGGCCAGAAATAGGCAGATCAACGCTTTAGGAGACCTTCATTATGTATCACGCTGTTTACAAAGAACTCCCTGCAGGTAACTTGGCAAGCTGAATACTCAAATGCCAAGCACTGAGCATTTGCATACTGGCTAACTCTTTGTCAATTCGGACTTAACTCAATCATGCTAAATTCTGACCTTTACAAAGCTTTGTCCTGCTCCTAAAATGCATTGTTTTCCCCAAGTAAGGCATAGCCTGCAGTCACATTTCTCTCTATAAAAACCCCTGATTCCAAGACCATCTTCAGATCGCCCCGAGTTCCAGACTGCCTTGCTGCCACTTTGCTTGGCGAGCTTCCCCTCAGCTCCACGTGCTGAGATACATCGAACCCCAGCATCACTCTCTATCTTCTTCCAGGCTTTAGGAACAGGTTTCGTATCACCCGAATCAACTATCCCTCTGAAAATTCCGCTATCATACTCACACCTTTATTTTCCTTAGTTATCTGTGTGCATGTGTTGCTTACATTATGTGCCTGTATTTAATAAAGATCATTCATTATTTCCAACACGGTCTGCTTCTTGACTTGGTCTGACCCCGTAAACATTGGGTTACAAGATCCTGCTGCGTTACCCTGCCTCTCTTAGTGCCAACCAGTGCTCTTGGCTAATTTCCCCATCTTGTGTAATTGTAAGGTTATTTAGGTGTCCCTCCCGGGACCCCCAGTAAACAGGGTAACACTGGGATTTGTAGTTTTAGGAGAGGCATTTAGAATTCTCAGCCAGAGAGCAATTTGGCCTCTGTAAGCTACAAATGCCAGAATTTCACAGGATGTTGAAAGTGGAATAATACCACTATAACAGTGTAGTGCAGAAAGGCCCGCAGTTTTCTTTTTTAAGACATTAGAATTTTAAAAAAATTGAAAACAACCTCTCAGAATAAAGATCAAGCAATGAGAGGGAGATTACCAAAAGATTTCTTTGAGATGTGTGAAGAATGATCTGTTTTAGACATATGGAGAACTATTTATCCAAATGTAAAAGATTTTACTTTTTTTTCTGAAGTTCATCAATCTTGGTCCCAAATAGATATGATCTTGATTTCCAAACATTTGTTATTAGAGATAAGGAAAACAGAAGTATTGTCAAAGGTCATCTCTGATCATCATCCGGTAATGTTGCAAATCCAAGAGAAGACTAAACAATTTCAATGACAATTGAATGATAGTTTATTGAATGATGAAGAAATAGTAAACAAGTGAAAGAAGTGCTAAAAAATTATTTTAAAGAAAATATAAAAGAAGACATGAAAATGAGAACAGTTTGGGATGCATCAAAGGCTGTAATGAGAGGGTTTTTTATACAGCACGAAAAATTCAGAACAAGAAAAGGCAGGAGAAATATTGAGTGTTATTGACCAAAGTTCAAGAGAAAGAGAAAGAACTTAAGAAAAATCCATTGCAACAATCGCTACAGCAGGAGATTAAGAAAATACAGAAGGAGATGGTGATAATAACAACTGAAGATATAGAGAAAAAGATGAAACAGATGAAATTAACTCAGTTTGAACATGCTAATAAAATAGGGAAATGGTTAGTAGACAAACTTAAGAAGAAGAAAGGGAGGAACATAATTGTTGAGCTGAAATGTGGAAAGAAGCTGATTACTCAACAAGAAAAAATAAAACAGAAATTTGAAGAATATTTTGGAAAATTATTCTATGAAATAAAATCCCCTCATCAATATGAGAAAAATCTGTCTAAATTTCTTCAAAAAGTAAAGATCCCAAAAATATCACTGGAAGCACAAAAACAGTTGAATAAATCAATAACAATTACTGAAATTGAAGAGGCTATAAAGGATTTGAAAGTGGACAAAGCACCAGGACCAGATGAGTTCACCGTGCTATATTATAAGAGGTTTATAAAAGAATTAACTCAACCAATTCAAGCAACCTTGAACGAAATAGAGAAATATGGAAATCCTAGGGAGAATCTAATATTGTACTGATACCCAAAGAGGGCAAAGATAAAAAAGAAGTTAAGAATTACAGACCAATCTCCTTGTTGAATGTAGATTATAAATTTTTTGCGGCTGTGTTGGCAAAATGGTTGAGACAGATATTACAGGATAAAATTCAAGAAGGTCAAACAGTCTTTCTCCCAGGTAGATATATGAGAAGTAATGTAAGGACAATCCTAGATGTAATTGAATATTATGATAAAAACCCAGGGAAGAAAGCAGTACTCACTTTTTTGGATGCAGAAAAGGCATTCGATAATGTTTCCTGGGCCTTTATGCATCGGGTATTGAGATAATATGATATGGGAGAAGATTTTTGTAAATGGATTGAGATGATATAACAAGAACAATCTGTGAGATTAATAATAAATGGAGATATTTCGACAAACTTCATAAGTAATAAAGGGGTACGGCAAGAGTGTCCGTGATGAAAAGATTGGGTCCTTTTTTCATATGTGGTGGACTTGTGGAAGGGCAAGAAAGTTCTGGAAGGGGATACATGATGAAATTCAAAGAATCTGTAAAATGAACTTTGAAATGATACCGGAATTTTATTTGTTAAATATGTTAGGACAACAAAAGGAGATTAGAAGTCATCAGAAGATATTATACTCGATAACAGCAGCAAGGTTGATATATGCGCAGCATTGGAAAGAAAAGAAAGATATTGATTTAGAAGAGTGGAAATTAAAAGTTCTGGATATGGTAGAGAAAGAAAAGTTAGCATTTTCATTGAAAAATAAACCTATCCAGGACTTTGAAAGGGAATGGAAAAGAGTTTTGGAATGGATAAAAATATAGAAGTATATGAAATCCCAGAAGGAGATAATGTAATTGCTTTTACTCTCCTGCAAATGGAAATGTAATTGTTATTCTTTCTTTCTCTTTTGGTAAATGGAAACAAAGAAGACTCAACTGGAGTAAAATAATATGGAAGTGGGGGGAGGATGTGATATATATGATAACGGGGTATATCCACTCATTTTTTTAATGCAATGATATTTTTAATAAAAATATTTTAAAAAAAAGAAATTGCCCTCTGAAATTATGGTAGAAGCTGTTGGGGTCCCCAGAAACGGACTTAGTCCATGGGTCTAATTTTCCTCACCCTTGGCTTAAATGGTTAAAATGCTTAGAATTTCAAATAATAGCATTTATATGAGCCACCTAGACAAAAATTTCAGTTGCCAGAAGGACCAAATAACTCAATGTTTTTATATCTGGTTTGTAAGCTTATTCCATCTGTTGCAGAAGACACTTATTAAAATATCTGAGAGAGCTGTTGAAAAAGCACCCATAAATTATAGTTGCCAGTTACTTCTATTTTGAGCAACAACAGATAAAAATGCGTGAGAGATGTATCAATATAAATATTAGAAAGTAACAAATACATCTGTTAATTGTGTGTTTGTCTAGCATAATAAATTCAAATTCCATGCAAATGGTTTGAGGCTCCCACACCAACCTTCTAAAATATTTTATTATTCCATAAATCATATTATTTTTTTAAAAAAAGTCTTGTAAAGATCTTGTAATTAATAGCCTGAAATAAGGTTCCTAGCCTGTCCCTGACTGATACCCTGTCATTTCTGTTCCTGGTTCTTTACTTCTTCTTCTTCTCATTATTATTATTATTATTAGTAGTAGTAGTAGTAGTAGTAACTGTATCTGCTTTTTTGTGCAGCAGCAGCAGCAGCAATTCAGTGATCGTCACTTTCAGGAGTGGGATATATATACCCTGCTGTTTGCCAGACCAAGCATCAGTTCTGTCAGCTTTTGACAGAACTAATCACCCACTGCGAAAGGAATAGGGTAGTTATTAGACATGCCCCAAACAGATGATTAACACTGTTAAAGCTGGCAGTGCTTCTATATGAGTGATAGTACATGTAGAAGCCCTGTATGAGCAAAATAATTTTTTTGTGCTGCATGCATAGTCTCAGGGGCTGCATATGGATCCTGCCCCCCCCGCAACAAACATTTAAGGTACCATGTAAGGTCTCCAAGGCCCTTGAGGCAGAATAGGCCTTGGAGCCTTCTTACTCATATCCCTCAGGACTTTGTATGCACAGATGGCTAACAGCCTTGTCTTCACTAATCGAAAACTGAACTTGCAGATCAGCAGCAAATGTACAAAATGTGTTAGCCCAGCAGATCAGGTATCTTGAAAAATAAATTGAGTGTCTGGTCATACATAACTGCTGGTTCTGACGTGGCTCTCAGCAGCTTATCAATACATGCAAATTGACCTGCAAAAGATTGCCTTGAATTCCTGACCGAGTGTAATAGAGCCCATCAGCTTGTCAACAGCCTGGCATACCTTTTAACATATACATGCCTCAGTTTGGAAGAGGATTCATTAGCAGAATCTTGTTACCATGTGTGAGTTGTCTTTGCTGGATTGGTGTTATCCCTAACCCCACACATAATCCCTGTAGGAACTGTCTTCTATGAGGTGTTAAGAGTTGCTTCCTGTGGTATCTTCTGATAACTGCTCTGGTAAATATTTGAATAAGGAACCAAATGAAAAGAATCAGTTCTATGACTCCACTTAGCTAGAATGGAGAATAATGAAATGGTATGAAGGAACTGTGCAGTTGGCCTTATCTATTTTATTCTCCTATTTAAGTGTTTCCTGTATCAGCATAGCAAGATGCCACCAGTAAATATCTCTCATGCCCTTAACAGTATGTGTGAATTATGCTGTTTGTAATTCATTATCATCTTCATTATCTTTCTTAGTTTCTCTTTGAGCCAAAATGAGTTTCCTCTTATAGTTACTTTCACCATTTATGAACCATGTCGCCTTTTGCAGCTTCCCCCATAAAAGCAGTGAACAAGGACAAAAGCATTAACTTGTTTCAGGGACCATTTCACACTACATAGTTATATTAATATAATTCTACTTTAATTGCAATGGCAACATCCTATGGAATCTTAGGATTTTTAGGCCATTTCCGCACTACAGTGTTAAACTGCTGCTATTCCACTTTCAACGCCCTGTGGAATTCTGGGGTTTGTAGTTTATTGAGACCAAAGAGCTCTTTGGTTGAGAATTCAAAGTGCCCTTCCCTAAACTACAAACCCCAGAATTCCATAGGAGGTTGATAGTGGAATAGCAGCACTTTAACACTGTAGTGCGGAAAAGATGTTAGTTTGGGGTGGGAGTATTTAGAATTCTCAGCCAGAAAGCTCTTGTGCCTCACCAAACTATAAACTCCATAGGATATTCCATAGGATTTTTTCATGGTAGTTATCATTTTAATATAATTTCTGTAGTGTGAAAGGGCTCCAGTCTTTTGCTGGAAGGACAGACTGTTCTTTTTATGGATTAGCTGCATGATGTCATCACTTAGTCAAATGTGAGTGGCTGGCTACCAAGTGTCATGACATATCACCTATATTTTGCAGCCCCAATTCATTGGAATTTCTTAGAGAATGGCCCTTTCCGCACCTTACCTTTTTCGGCACAGGGGTGCGGTGATCATGCGAGCAACCTCTGGCGAGAGGCTCTCGCATCCCTGCTGCTTCAGCTCTGCGCGAACTGCCCGCTTGCGCAAGAGCACCACCTCTTCCTTCTGCAGCTTCCCAGGCTGCGCTGGGGCGGGAAGGGCGACTGGCACAGCTCCGGAGGCTCTGCATGCCAGGTAAGTGCGCACGGGGCCCAGAAGCAATGCGCAATCATGCACCATTTTCGGCTTTTAGCCGAAAATGAAAAGGTGCACGATCAGCACCTGCCAGCCCCTGGAGCATCGTGCGATTGTGAGTGCATTGTGCAGATCACTCCTCACTATTGAAGATGCTCCAGGTGCCCTTTCACATGGAAAATGCTGTGCAGAAAGGGCCAATGCGACCAGTTGGAAGACAAATGCCATCATAACAGCTGTGGGTTTGGGAAGGAGCAATCATTGCAAAGAAGAGTGAGAGGAGGAAGGTATATTTCAGACTTCCTTAAATTACTCAATTGCTACAAAAATATTTACAGATTAGCATTCAGTGCACAATTATTTTTACATATTGTGTATTTCAGTTAAAACATAGCAGTTAATTTAAAAATGTTCACTAGGCCAATTATTTGATTTCAGATACATTCACCTTAAATTGGAAGTTTTTCTCATGACCTTCCTTTACCTGTTAAAAACACAATGCCTGATTTAGATAACAGGATAAAAATTAAACTTGGCCTTAATTTGGAATTCAGATATTTTTATCTTGTCTGTTACAGCTCTCTCCTCCATTTATTAATACTATAGAAGCATAAGACCTTCAAATGCTGACAACTCAGGGCAGAATTTCTCTGCTATGTGACAAGATTGCAGTGCTCTATTAATCTGCAAGTGACAAGGAATAGCTAAATTGGATTGTAGGAACTTTTGCAGTACTATCTCATTATCAGAATATGGATTCCCAAAATATTTTGATTCTTGCTTCTTTTTTAAAGTGTTATACTGATTGTTCAGAAGTAATGTATAAGTACAGTTTGATACATTTGATATTAAACACAACCATATAATAGTTCAGAGAATCGTATAAACATAGACAGTTCTAGAATCATTGTCAAAAAACCCATTCAAAGTGTCTCTATTTTATATAGTGAGGCAGGTGACAACTAGCAGTAGGGTATTGAACACCCACTGAAGGTTTTAATGCTCACCTACATTTTTAATAAGAAATTTGGTTTAGATCTTAGGTGCCTTTTAGCAAAAGCCTGCTGACAACAATATACTATCACTTGTGGAAGAAGTGATTTCTGCTGAAACCTTCTTCTCCCATCTCTCTGGGTTCTTTGGAACATGACCTAATGGATCTAGGAGATAGGGGCTAAAAAAATCAACTTCCTTTCCTTCCACAAATGGGAATATCTGCTGGATATTCTTCTTCTGTAAATAGTAGGAGCCCTTCCAGCTGACGTCATCAGATAGAAAGGACAACTTGGGATGCAATGTTAGTATTTATCTCACTGATAATTTATTTGACTGCCTGCTGTTGGCTTTGAGATCAAGCTGAACATTTGTATAATTCCTGATATTTGGTATCCTGAAAGTGTTCAGTTACTCCTATAAATTACTTCAGAAATTATGACTGAGAGTCTGTCCATGAAAGAAGGAGACATGTCTGAGGAGGCTAAAGTGATGGTCTTTTACTTACAGAAAACCTAATGTGTTTTGGCCAATAGATGCACTTAAGGCCTGCTTCAGGAGGCTATGTGAAAAAAAAATTATAGGAATTACATAAGAGCATCAGTATGTTCGTATGCTGCTTTTAGCCTGTACATATTCAGTTCAAACAAAGCTGTAGAAGTTTTCTGAGTCAGAAATGTGAAAAACACTTACTGGCAAAAATCAAAGCATTTCAGTAACTGCTGAATTGTATATGTCTTATAACTATGGTAGAAAAAGAGTGATAACATTTAAGGACGTATAGGTGTGTCTGTGGTTTCTTTATGAGTTCCATTGGATGGTCCCTAGTTTTTGTTCCTTTTGAGAGTCTGAATACAAGTGCTCTAAATAAAGAATAAAATTGCATGAAATCAAATTTTCATGTAAACATGTAGCACCTTAAATCTAATTATGCAACTAAAATTATTTTAGTTTTCTTAAGTGCATTAATTTCCCCCTTAAACTGTGGAAATGTGTGTCATTTTTTACTTCTGTTTTGTTTCCGGCTTGAATTCTTAGCTACAAAATCATTCCCGGTGTAAAGTAAATAATGCAAAATTGTTAACTTTTCCGTATGACAACTGAAAGGTATTTACTGAGGGAGATCCATATATGCTGCCTTGAATTCACTGGAAGGAAGGAGAGAGATAAATGCAACTAAAAATAAATGAATAGTTTTAAAAGTGAAGTTGTTTTTCATAATGCATTAAGTAACACATGAAATACTTTATTTATTTCCAGATTTGCAACTAAAGCCCCCAACTGATGTTTCTAGGGCAACATTTAAGACTGGTTTGGATGCAACAGCTAATCCAGAATGTGGCAAATAAGGGTTTTTTCCCCCCTTGGAATGCCTCATTGTGTACATATAAGGCATTTATCTGGATTGGCTGCCAGGCTCCTACTGAACTAGTATTAAGGTGTTCATATTATAGTATAAAGATTATGCAAGTTAGAACTAGCGCACCTCAAGGAATATATTGGTCAGTGTCCTTACCTGAAAAAACAATGATCTTAGGACACTATGATCATCCAGGAAGTACTGTTCTCCATGCCACAACCTGTGGATTTTTGTTTGATGGCAACACAGAAACAGGTCTTCTCTCATGATGCCCACTCCAGGCCTCAATGCTAGCAAAATTGTTGTTGCTGTTGCATGCCTTCAAGTTGTTTCCACATAATAGCAACCCTAAGGTGAACCTGTCATGGGGTTTTCTTGGCAAGATTTGTTCAGAAGGGGGTTGCCTTTTCCTTCCCCTGAAACTGAGAGAGAGTGACTTGCCCAAGATCACCTTGTCAGTTTCCATGGTCAAAGAGGGTTTTGAACCCTGTTCCCTGGAGTTGTAGTCCAAAGCTCAATCCACTTCACTGCTGGCAATATATATTTTATGTGCTTAGTATAAAAATAGTATTTTTACTGTGGCATTCTTGCCCCCTTTCTATGAGCTGTTTCAGTACTTCCATATTTCATATGATTGTGTTTCTTTTGTTTTTTGGGGGGTGTACACTGCTTCAAGGTTTGAAGCTGCATAGTAATATTTCTAATAAATAATGAAAAAGAACAAATGCAGTACCACAGCACCTGCTGCTAAAACAACTGAAGCTGACTACTCGGGACCTAACCTCCCAAGTGATTTTTTTTTCTTGGATTCATTTCATGGCTGGGATGCAGCAGAGAAGCACAGCATAGGGCTATGTTGGCAGTGTCTCAGCATATTGTTAGTATAGCTGGCTGATGCTCCTGAGAGGCTCATGAAGCTAACCTGCCAAGTTTGAATGCCCAACAAATTGTCATAATAAGAAAAGATGTCTTCTCATGCAATACTATGAGTGGGAGACCTCCTAGATACCTTGTTATTAATAGCCAGTTACAGTCTTGCAAACTGAGGGCTATGGCTTCCTTTATTCAGTTTATTCACCTTCCCACGCATACCATTTCTGAATTGAACTTGCCATTGCCTATGTAACATT
Source organism: Ctenosaura bakeri (assembly GCA_948474755.1). Classification (NCBI taxonomy): domain Eukaryota; kingdom Metazoa; phylum Chordata; class Lepidosauria; order Squamata; family Iguanidae; genus Ctenosaura; species Ctenosaura bakeri. Next base: position 38,738 of record CAOLHI010005201.1, on the reverse strand, counting down.
GGCCTATCAAATGCTAGACTTGCAACATGCTTTTCAACCAAAACCCCTCTGATTTCAAATAAATGTTTGAATTTGCTCCTATCTCATATTTGCCATGTTTTCACAGCTGAAATGCTTAAACTACCACTTCATATTTATCTTTCTTACTCCAGTTTGCTTGCTTGTTTAGGGATAGGAACCCTTTTTAACCCGAATGTCAAATGGTTGTGCAGATAATCTTTCCTGGGATGACATGCCAGTATTGATCAGGGCCATAGCCACATGGACAACCCATTCATATACCTTCCTACACTCCTAATAAAACACATCATGATATTGCCTTGGTCCTGGTTTCTGGGAAAGGGACTTAGTTATTAATATGAGTAAGAAATGGGAATGCCAAAATAAATTAGGGGAGGACAAGGGATGATCCCTGTCACTGGTTTTCATTGTGGTCAAAAGAAAAAAGTGATTGCAGTTGGTTCCTGAGCACACTCATTTTCTTTCTTCTCCATAACTGAATGGTTACCATTTGCTTCCACTTGGGGATATTTCTGTGATATTGAAAACTTTACCCCCTGCTCTTAAAAGCTTTATGGAAGAGTATGCAATATCTCTCTAGCTGCCTCTGTGACATACAAGTCTTTTATCCTGTCATCTGTCCACCCATTTGGATATATTTACATGCGTATTATGGTATTATTTAATAATAATATTAATTTTATGTAGTCACAAGTATTGTTTCATATATTCTTCTTATTGGTAAGAATAAATGTGTCAGTGCCTGGGAGAAAGATGTTATACTATATAATCTAGAGAACATTACATGGGTTAGCACTATTTATATTTGTTGAAATTCATAATAATCTTCTGGTGACTGGACTGGCTTACATAACAGTAGACAAGTAAAGTATCGTGTTGATTAAGATATAGTATATATTTTCAGTTCCAGTTACACAGGTTTTTTGTATTGATAAATTTTGTGCTGATGGTAAAAAATGTAAATTACTAGAATGCATAAAAGACTGACAGATATTTTGCTTTTGTAACTGAGTCAGACTTTGAGAGAAAGTGGTTTGGCAAATTACCATTAACAGTTGGAAGATTAATATCTCAAAAATTGATTTATCTTTATATAAATAATGGCTACATCCCCAAATGAATTTATAAATTATTTGCTGCTTTATTAGAATAAAACTCTTCTTCTGTGGGCATGATTGATGTTAACTGCCTAAGTCCATGTCCTCGCCCCCCTCCTCTTTAGTTAGTTTATCACAGCTGGAGCTTTAATTTGCTGATCATATTAACTCTGATTAATAACTAGCAATGCCTTCTTCTTATATATCAACAGTTCACTATTACTGAGTGGAAATGGGATTGGTCACACTTGCTGCCAAATTATCTGGGACTAAATAGAATGACCTTCGGGACACTACTGGCACACAGGTAATATTGTTGGTGAGGGAGGTGGAGCTTCGCTAAACTTCTGTAAGCTTTTGTTGTATGAGGTAAATGGAAGCATCTTTGACAATTATACTCTAAACTGGTGGTTTAAATGTTTAAATATGAATGGTGTTAGCATGCCTACTTTCCATTGCAGTTCCTTGTACTCCCTTGAAAAGATTCTCTTGGAAGTGAGGGATACTTTGGGAAGAGAGTAGAATGTGTCATGAGAATGTACCTCGAGAAGGGCATTAACCTAAATTGGTGACTCCCCCGCCCATGTCTAAATGCAAGGGATTGTCTTCATGGAAAGTTTTGAAGAAGTTTCCATGTAGGTTGAAAGACTGCTGAGGGGCCTCTTCCTTTGTATCAGGCCACATTAGCTGATCCCTGAATGATAACTGATGAGGAAAAGGTGGAATCTGAAGTTTGCATGCATTGGTATCATTAGTGTACAAGATTGTTTCCTGGTTTTGTGTCCACTAATGGTCAGCTTACAAGAACAAGTTGGCATGAGCCTATTGTAGATTAAGTGGGTCAGTGTTTATTTAAAAAAAAACACACTTCTAATTGACACGTAAAATATTACTAGACTATGCCAAAGTTACGATAACTAATTGTGTTATAAATTTCTGTTTGTGGTGAAACATATTTTTAAATGATATAAATATTGTAAACAGGGCTACCAAGAGTGGGTTTGGGCCCTGGTGATTTTTTTTCAGATAGGTCTGCCAGCTGTTTGCCAATAGCAAATATGCATGACAGGTGGGGGCTGCCAGTGGGCAACCATAGGATGGCCAGCTAAGCAAGTGCCTCCATGCTGGAGTAGTGATTTTGGGCTGAATGAGAAAAGACTATGCATGAAGGGCAGGGATCCAAGGAAGGGGATCTTCTGGCATTTCCCTCCCTTCTGCAGGCTGGCAGATGGGGCAGGGAGAACAATAAAGCAGCTATTTGGAGTGGTAGTTTGGGGAGTGAGGAATAGAGATGCGAAAGCCTGGAAGAAAACCAGAAAAAAATAGGAAAAAGCCTTTCCCCCAGAAATATTGAACTGATGTGTTATGAAATATTATCCTTTAGAATGAAGGCTAAGATATTTAATACAAGGTGTTCCTATTTTTACTGTTCCTGCATTGTTTGTAGAAGTCATGTAGCAGATGAGCCTCTATGTAGGTGCAGTATCTTACACAGTTGCAATTTCCTAATTGCTTTAAGTTTTTAATTTCACTATACCAAACATGATCCTTTTATGCCAAGCCAGGTTATACATAATGCATGTTATGATTCCTAATATAACAAAATGACACTCAAACTATAAAGGGAGCTCATATTCTGTTTTTTAAAAAAATTTCAATTCATCTGAAAATGCCCATTCAGTTCCCCTCCCCCTAAAACAGGAAAAAAATTTCCCCATGACTTCAAAATTTCCAGAAATTTTACATCTCCAGGGAGTGTCTCCAGTAGGCGGAAATGAGGAAGGGTCTCTAGTAGCTGGAACAGTATATAGCCTGGCTTAGCTGGGCATGAAACGGCTTCCCTCCTTTGCTCCCATAGTCAGGCTGCTTCTCCTGGCAGTTGCAGGATCATCTGCCAAGGAGTCCAGGTTTCTTTTCTGGTCTATCTGCTGGCTGGTTTGAGCCCCTGGTGCACTGGCTAAAAATCTTTACATGAGATTTCTAATGTCCTATCTTGTTATTATTGTCTTAGAAATTCACTGTTTTTTCAATGGATGTCAAAAATAATTTACAAATAATGATCCCACTGAGAAAGGTAAAAATGTGTGCAACATAGTTGGGCCCTAGGCCCTTTTTTGTACTGCTAGGCCCTGGTACTAGCTCACACCCTTCATTGGCCCTGATAGTAGATAAAAAAGCATGAGGCATATGAAATGTGTTTCCTAAGAAGAAGAAGATACAGTTACATGGTGCACTGACTGAAATGTGTTCTTTGAGTGCAATTACAGGAAAGCCCTGGAATGCTAACCTCTGTGAAAGCATCAGAAAATATTAAGTTTCCAGCTGAAGCACATTTTTTAAAAATGAAATGTAATTCATTATAGAAAAGCTGAGCTTGGAAATAATTCTATTTTGTAATACATAAAATGGGAGTGAAATTCAGATTAGATTTAAGGAATTTTACATCTGTAATATTCCATAGCTAGCTTCAAGTAGTTTCTGTTATTTTTTTCAGAAAGCTGCCAATGGCTGTGTTGTTGTTTTTTCTGGTTAATACAGGTAATTGTGGGACTTATATTACTAAGGACTGTTTCCTTGCATAATAAATATATAATGGATCTAGTTGGACAAAGTTTCCCAAGTCTCTAGTTATGCAACTTCATTTTAAGGCCAGGCTACTTCTAACATGTTCGTGTTAACTAATGTAAAGAAAAAGTAATTTTCTTGTTTCCACATAGCAAAACTAAATAAATCATGTATCTTTTAGTGGATACATAGATAGCATCTGTTGTGTGTGTTAGCCATATGGCAAGGTATTTATGGAGAAAATGTTTACATTTATAATGTTTATTGTGCTGTTGATTATCCATATATTCAGAAAATGGCATTTTACAACTTTATTCCATCAATATACTTAAAATCTTTTCTGTTATTATAGATTTTAAGAAGATACTAAGTTCAACTGTGCATGCAAAAGTGCCTTCCTATGGCATTACAAATGTCTGTCTAATAGGTTATTGTATGGGTAAAGAGATGTCACATAGCTTTTTAATTTTAAAAAAACCCTTAAAGTAATATGCCTTAACGAGACAACAAACAGAAATGAATTTGGAAAAGGGTGAATTTGAAATGTGAAATCTCTCAGTGTGAGCATTCTCATTTCCTGTAATAGGCTACACTACCTTTCAAATTTGAGTCAGGTTGATTGACATTGAGGTTTTCCCTAGTGGCTACCAGTATTTTCCCCATTGCTGTTGACCCCTGTACTTCCTCTAAGAGGTGAAAAAAATGTTTGAACCATACTTCTGTGTTGATATCATCAAGAGCGTGGTAAGACTTCTAAACTCAGAACTTGTTTAGGGGGGGAAATGAGAAATAGCTCATTTGGCTAACTTTTTTGGGCAATGGCTCTGTTTCCTAGTGTAGCTCTGTATCAAGCTCAAGAGGAATTTGTCCATCACAAATTCAAATGAACATCATTAATTCAGATGAAAGTTGACCTGTATATGATTAAAAATATAGAATATAAAAAATGTTTTAATCTAAGCCCTTGTATTTTGACATTGACTCTTCTGAATTACACTAAGTACTAGGAGTAGAAGGAATATTTGAAATGGTTGAATAACATGGTTGAAGGACATGGTTTCTGAGTGATGAAGAACCCTGGAATGATGAGAACAATCACAGTTCAGGGCCTATTCTGCACAGAAAACAGTGTTTTCTGCATGGAAAATAGTATTTCAATATAGAAATATTAATTGTTGCACAGAAAATGATGTTTTCTGCAAAGAAAATGCTTTAATTGGGGATTTATTCTGTGTAAATTTCTCCCATGATTGTTTTGCACAGGAATTAATATTTCTGCAAGGAAATATTCTTTTCTGTGCAGAAAGTGCTGTTTACTACACAGAAAATGCTGTTTTGTATACAGAACAATTGTGGAATTTTTGTACAGGATAAACTGAATTGAAAATGGCCTTTCAAAACTGTATGAAACTGTGAAAACTATGGGCCTTTCTGCACTACACTGTTATAATACTACTATTCCACTTTCAATATCCTATAGAATTCGGGGGTTTGTAGTTTGGGGGGGCATTTAGGATTCTCAGCCGGAGAGCTCTTCAGCCTCAGTAAACTTCAAACTTCAGAATTCCACAGAATGTTGAAAGTGGAATAAATAGCACTGTAACAGTGAGGTGCAGAAAAGTCCTGTGTGTTTTTCAAAGATTTTCTCACAGCAAGAAAAAAGTGCTGAAATTACTCATTGGTACCTTCAAGACGAAACTTAATGAATTGACAGATGTTATTGGTTCACTTTTTTTCCTTCCAGTTTTTGAAAAGAAAGTTTTTTGGTACCTGATTTTTGATCAAGCAAACTTTGTGTTGTGTTGGGTTATGTTAGGCTGATTAATTCATTGGATATCTACCTAGTTGGAAATGAAATTAATTCCCTACCAGAAAGATTAATCTCTCATTTGATACTCTCACTTTGTAGTTTGGATTCTTGGGCTATTCTGTTACTTTTGACAAATATTCCATCTCAATTACATCATGTGTATAACAATCACATTTACATTTATATTCCAGCACAGAGGATATAATGAGTTATGTTTAAACATTACTTACAAAATCAAAATGTGAATTTTAATGTAGATTTTTTTAAAAAAGATAAAATTAATGGTTATTGCTCACACCAATACTACAAGTTACTCAACTTAAGGTCAGCACTGCAGGAATAGATGTTGTGTGGTGTTTGTTTCAAGCTGCACCAAATTTAAATTGTCTTTATATCATAAGTCCTTTATCTTGAATGGTTAAGATTATAATAAAGATGTAAATATGGTTTTGGTGGTTTAGATTTTCTTATAATTATCATTCTGTTGTAAAACATAGCTGATTCCTATCCCCATTCATAGTTCTGTTCAGCTATGCTCAAGTTTATCTCTAGCTTTTCTGTGTAATGTATTTATCTTTCTTTCTTGTAAAACCAATGTGTCATCTAGAGCAAGGTTCTCATCCTTTGATCTTTAGATGTTTTGGACTTTAGCTCCTAGAATCTCTGAATGTTGATCATACTGGCACAAGCTTGAGAGGGGGAGTTGAATAAACCATATGAAGGACCAAAGATAGAGGACCAGTTATGTAAAACCAGAGTGACGTAGCAGGTGTTAGACTAGGACCAGGTTCACATTCTAATTCAGCCATTGTATGACCGTGGGTCAGTTATTCTCTCTCAGTCTGACTGACTTTATAGAATAGTTAAATGTGTAAGAACACAAGAACAGCATACTGGATTAGACCAACATACTATCTAGCACAGCACTATGTTCAAACAGAGGGCAGTGGTTGCCCAAGGGAAGCCAAGTAGAACAAGAATGCAATAACATCTCCCACTCAGATAAACCACTGCTGTACAGAGGCATCCAGAATACTGAACTCTGATACTAAAAGTACTATATAGTCATCATGACCTTAGCCATTGATAGTCTTATCCTTCATTATTTTTTTTCCAATACCACCTTTAACGCCATCCAAATTGGTGGGCTTCCTGGGGTAGCAGATTCCATAGTTTTGTGTGTGTGTGTGTGTGTTCCTTTCAACTGTTCTGATTCTCCCACCAGTTAGTTTTAATGGATTATCCCTAGTTCCAGCATTGTGGGAGAGAAAGGAATATGTCTTTCTTCACAGAGTTCCACAGAGTTCTTCTGTTATGTCTCCCCTTATTCAATGTTTCCCCTTGACAAAGCTGAGCAGCACCAAATATTGTAACCTTTCTTTATGGAAGAGATGTTGCAGCCCTTTAATTGTTTTGTTTATCATTTTCTGCACATTTTCCACCTCTGAATTTCCTTTGTCAGATGTTGTGACCAAAACTCTATTCTATGTTATAGGTATACCATAGATTTGTGTAAGAACAGTATTTTACTGTGTATCTCTTTTCACATTGTGCCTAATGCAATGTTATTTTTAAAAAGCATTTATTATATATTCGTTTTTGCATTGTGGTCAACATGGAATTTGACTTTTTTAAAATAGCAGTATTTTTATCTACTTATTTACAACAATCCCCAGATCTCTTTTTCTAGTCTGTCATCTCCAACAGTTATGCCATCGTTATGTATATTCCATATATTCTACGTAGATACTTTTGAGCTGCTTAAAGGAACAATACGATATAACTATTTGTTGTGTGCCTTCAAGTCTTTTCTGACTTATGGGGACCCTAAGGCAAACCTATCATGAGGTTTTCTTGACACAATTTGTTAAGAGGGGGTTCACCCTTGCCTTCATCTGAGTATGATTTAGCTAAGATCACCCAGAGATTTTCTGTGGTTGAGCAGGGATTTGAATTCTGTTTTCCAGAGTCATAGTCTAACATGTAAACCACTCTTCCACATTGGCTCATATGTATATATATTTATATTTTACATACACTTACATACAATAATAATTGAATATATTAGATACCATCTAATCCTTTCCCAGTGTAACTTTACTTACAGTCAAGATTAATTAACCATATATGAATGACATGAAGGAAAACATTTACAACTGTTGTCAGATAATATCTAAATATTGTTTTAATGATGGCTGTCATAGGCAGATGTAAACATGAAAATTATCACAATAACTAGAGTTCTCTCTATATTTTTAGAACATCTTTCTCCAGGCTAGTATATTGAGAAGATTGAGAAGATCAGTAAAGTTTGATGTAAATTGTTAGGTAGAAGAAGCAGAAACGTTGCATTAAAATGTGCTAGTTAAAGTAGGGCAAAGGATGGCAAAGATACAGAAAGGGTTCTAAAAGATCATAAAAAGTGTGATTTTTATGGATAAGTCATATTAATCAAGTATTATATAAATTACCCAGATGGTCTTTTGTTTGTTTGTTTTTGAGATAGGATTTCTCTTTAATCTAGCAGTAAATTTTTGTTTTCACAGGGCACAAACCTTAATTGTAGGACTTACACATGGTAGTAAATAAATAACAGAGTATTGCCACTCAGAAAGTTTGCAATATGAAATATGTCACAGAGGAAAGCCTTTTTTTATTAGTCTTTAGATTGACAAGTTATGACAAAACTGTATTCATGTTGCTTGAATACATCTTTTGTCTAGTTTTACATCCCTTTTGACTTGTCTAGAGAATGACATATTGAGGTTTTCATTTGCTTTAACCAGGTGTGGTTTTCTGTATAGAAGCTAGCTGGATAGGACTTGCAGTTGAAAGCGAATGAACCAGTGAAGCTTGGAAAGGCCATGGCCCTTCTTCAGATGGTAGCGATAAGTTGAAAGACTCATTAATCAACAGCAGAGTCACAGGTGTGGTGGCTTTCCTACAAACTGCCAGCAGACTGTGAAAGTCATATCCAGCACACAGTTCTGTCAAAGTGGACTTACAAACACTCTTACACACTGCCTCCTCCCTTTTTTTAGTTGAAAAATACTGTTGTTTAAGGGAGGAAATGAATATTTATACCACTTTTTAACTTCTTTGGGGCTATTTTTATTTCTGCACATTACTAGAATAGAATATCTGTATCATTTACATCCATTTAGTGTGTGTATATGTATGTGTGTATGTATGTATTTGTATATGTACACACACACACACACACACACACATGTATGTAAGTACTGGTTTATTAAATCCTGCAAAAGTCCTGATGGGTTACTACAACAAATTGTCATCATCAAATCCAAATTTGGATTTGGAAATCCAAATATCAAGAAATAGACTTACATTGGTAGCGTAATGCAGTGTGTTTCTACAGAAAAAAAATTTAAAGGCAAAGTGTGGGAATGTAGAGGAAATGTCGAAGAAGTGGAAGGTATCACCCACACTTCTGAACCTCATTGGCAGTATTTCGTGAAGGTGAAAAAATGTAATTTGCTTGAGGTTCATCCAGATATGTAAATATGTAGTAAATATGGGGCATCCTCTTTTCCCAGCAGGAGTCTTTTGTTGCACTATCAGAAAACACCACTTGCAGAACACTGTTGCATAGCCCTTTCTAGACTGAAGGCATTGTCAGTAGTGTGGCAAAGGAGGAAATGACCTTTTACTGGCCTTGAATTTGGATGTTTTTTCTATTATTGTTTTACACTAATGGAACCCTTTTAAGAAAACTCATACAAAAGTAATACAGAAAGTACATCCACTTTGGAGTGAATCATGGCAAATATGTCATATCCCTAGGTACTGACTGTTCCCTATTTATGGCATCATACCTGAACCAATCAAGAGCATAAAAACAGATCAGATCAGATCAAATACCCATTGAGCTCAGCACCATTTCTCTAGTCATGCAAATCGGTTCAGTCCCTAGATCAAATTCTTAATGGCACAGGGCAATTAGTATATCCAGTACTCAAAGATGGTTTATGCTTAGTTTTTCTTGGTGAGCCTAAACATTTTTATATTTACTACTATGTAGTGCTCTCAGATATCTTTGCAAAGTGTGCATCCTCTCCTTAACACCACACCAATCACTTGTAAATCTGGTTAGATATGCATCTAGTCACTTGGATTTTTACTGCTAGGTCTAAATCCACTCTAAAATCCATTATAAAGAAATTTTTCTGCAGTCATCTCTTAAATATTAAACAGTAAGCATTCCAAGTAACTGTGATAAGTAGTTACATTTAGCTTAATGGTCAATGTTGATCTGTTTTAGCATGGTCACTTTCTAATCACTGACAAGTCATCCTATCTGATGATGAAGATAATGTATTCTTTTAGTAATTAGGCTTAAATGGCCAAAATCCTTTACCTGGAATTAATGTTACTAACCTGGAATCAGATAACCTCCCTCTCCCAGATCCCTGGCCATATAGCACATATTGATGTAATGAAAAGACTAGACTTTTACAGTCCAAAATAAGATAGTTTTAGCTTTTTTTTAAATTGTCTTAAATATTTTTAGAATTTTTGTCCTCCTGGGACACACATAGTAGGCAGATAGGCTATACTTTGTTAGTAACTGAAGATCCATTTCTAGGAGCAGCCAGCAATAAAAAAACCTCTCTCAAAATTCACAAAATGTTAAACAGATGTTAGAAAATGGGATTCCAATAACTAGTAGACTAATTTTCTCAAAAGTCACGAAATCATATTTTGTCTCTCGTTGTCCCTAGCACATGTATTGTAGATTACTTCTGCCAATTTTCTAGTTTTCCCAAATTTTCCTTATTCTGGCACAGTTTTTTAATGTCCATTTATTTATTAAATGTATGACTCCATTCTCACTACTGAAGTATTCAGGTGACTTACAAAAGGAATCATACAAAATAATACAAAATATAATGAGGAAATACAAACCAATAAATCTATACTTAGTGCAACAAATTACCACAACTATTAATCCAAAGTAAAACATTATACAAAAGTATACAGCACTGAAAGTCTTCATCTACAGTACTCATATTTTTATTCCCCTTCTCAACCCAGACCAAATAGCACAATACCACAAGCCCACAGCAAGTTTTTGGTGTTCGGATGCCTGGGAAAATAAAAAATATCTTCACCAGGGGCTAAAAGAATGACTGTGTTAACTCTCTGGCTACGGGGGAGAAGTACAGCCAGGCTATGCCAGGATGTAGTTGCTCCACTATGCCAGGATGTAGTTGCTACTGTATTTAATTCTCCATCTCCTTCCTCTGCATCTCTTTTTTTTCCCTGTGTCTTACAGATTCTAAGCCTGAAAGCAGGTTTCTATCAAATTAACTCTTTGTAAGCCACTCTGAGAGCCTGTTTGGCTAAAGGTTGGGGTATGAATTCTTTAAATAAATACAGTGCCTTGCAGAAATATTTACCTCCCTTTCACTTTGCAAGATTTTGTTGTATTACCACTTGGATGTAAGATGGGTTTGATTTGATTTGTTACTACTTGATGTGCACAATATACTCAAAACTGTGAAGGTGAAAAATATGTTTGTTTGAAATACATTCATTTTGGAGAACAAAATATACATAGCTTCATGAGCTACCTTAAGTTCTAATGTGAGGACAAAAGTGGGATCTAGAGGCCTGACTATTCCTTTTACACGGACCTTATTATTCCTCTGCCCCACTGACTACTTGTTTGTTTCTGGGCACAATTCAAAGTGCTGGTTATGACCTATAAAGCTCTATATGGCTCAGGTCCAGGGTATTTGTCAGATAATATCCTTAATTTTATCAATCAGTTAATAGCAATAATCCACATACAATAAAATACAACATAGCAATATGATATAAAGAAAAAAACAAAAACAAAGCATATTAGAACATCAATAAAACATATTTACAAGTCAAATTGTGGACCTAAAGTTTGCTTAAATAAAATTTTCTTTAACAAGTAGTCAGGCCACTCTTGGCAAGGAGTCTGAAGCCTGAGAGTAACTACTCTCCAGATATTACAACATAGCCCATTAATGAATACAGTTGCTGCTGGAAGCGGTCTGTGTCATTATGATTCACTGTCAGTAATAAACCATAGATGTGGTATATAGGTTTTATGATTGCAGGTCAGTTCCCTTTCCCTGAAGTTTCAGGGCCAAAAGCAAGATGCAGGCCCTTGTCAGATCACAGGATGGTGTACTCCTGTCACAGGCACTGGCTGTTTGTTGTCTGACATGGAGTGCTGGAGTAGCAGGAGGCTGTTCACAGTCAATAACATTTGCCTGCTCAGGATGGAGCAGAAGCATAGTCAAAAATCAGTCCAAGGGTCCAGGAATCTGGTGAACAACACAGTCAAACAATCTGGGGTCAGAAAATCCAGGCAGGCAATGAGCAGGGAATCTAGAGTACACAAGGCAAGGGTTGGCAAGCACATGATTTGTTGCTGACATCAGGCCATCAGTCTCTGCCTTCCTTAAGAAGGCTAGAGCTAGGTGGTTATCATCCCAGTCTGATTAGCTTCTGGTATACCTGTGTCTGCTTGTTCTCCATCTAGGGTGCTGTTAACCTGGGGAATCCAATTCCTGGCCCATGCCAACTCATGTGTAACAACTGAAAACATGTATCTGGTTATATGTAAGAACAGGAGACAGACAGTGTAGATTTTCCGTATTAGCATGAATGTGAAGATTATGGATAACATACAGATAACTAGAGAGTCAAGTGCTATATAGGCCAATATACTAATATGTACATATAAATTTTAAATTGCTGGAACAACCATGTGTCAGATATTTAATCATTTCCTTGATACTGTCATTTGAAAATAGTTAAACACTACTAAGAAATTGTATGGTCTAACTGCTCTTGCATCTCTTCATTTGTGTTACTGAGAGAACATAGGCATCCAGGTCATAAAGCCACTTTATACAATACGTTTAATTCCCCACCCCCCAGTATTTGTCCTTATATGTATCTCCCCTCCACCTGGAGAACTGGAGAAGTGGAGCAGTTTCCTAAGATGTATCAACCTTAAGAGGCTTAGGTTCTGCTCTGTGAATGAACATCTTTACAGAGTGTGCACCTTTCCTTTCTCTTCCTTCCACTAAAGCCCCCTGAAATACCTCATCCCATTATTCTGAGAGTAGAGGATGGTGGGTCGAGGACTGCATTTGGAAGCAGGAATTGATGAAATGCAAGGAGATCCTCACACACAAGTTTTATACTTTCTCCTCCCAAAACAATTCAGAAAAAAACTCTTCACCTACTTCCTCATGTGAGATCAACTTTTGATCATCAACTCTGTATTAGAACAATTTTTCAGACTTGCTTATGACTGCTCAGATTGAATCCATTGTCAGAGATCATATGATCTAAGGGAAATACCGGTAATTGGATCCAAAAGTATTTATCTATCTGTCTGTCTGTCTATACAAGGGAATCATGCATAGAGTTCAAGGGGTCCATAAACTTGGAAGAGAAAAAAATTACATCTATATTTTCACTAACTTCTCTGAAATGTAGTATTTTGTAGATTTAAAAACGTTATTATAAGAAGGGGTCCTTAGGCCTCACCAAACTGCCAAAGGGGTCCATGGCACAAAGAAGATTGAGAACCACCAAGCTATAGACTGCTTTTCAGAAATGTTCTCAGAGTGGTTTACAATTAAAAAAATTGAAATGACAAAACAGTTTGCATGATAAATAAAGTCACCACAGCAGGACAAAATGCAGGACAGTCATAAAATGAAATATCTGCATGAAATCACAATTGAATTGATGAAGTCATCCCAGGATATAGAAACAAACAAACAGAGAGGATCCAGAACAGAACTTTCAAGACTCCCAAAGGGAGAGAAAGAGAGAAATAAAAGGAGAAGCTTGTCCCAATATGAACAGTGAATGAGGAATCTGACAGAAGGAGAACCTAATATAAATAAAACATGGAGGGAGTCTAGCAATAGAGATGAACAACTATATCAAAGGCAGCAGTGAGGTCAAATAGAGCAATAGTAAAATAAAAACTTTTGGATTTGGAAGTGAGAAAATGATATTTTCTCTTAACAAGAAACGCTTCATTGTAGTGTAGAAGATGGAGTAGAGGTGGTACTGGGTGAAGATGAGAAGAAAGGTTCAAGACAGCAAGAATGAACAGCAATAGATACTGGGCTATTCCAGGCTACTGCAAAGAAGTGAGAACACTTGCAATAGAGAGTCTCACTTATAACTCATTGGTGCCTCTTGATGCTGCTTTTGCATCAACTTAAAGCTTCTCCAAGTGGTGGTGAGGTGATGGTAGTGTTGAAGGAAGCTGTATGAATTGTAGGCAGTTTGGCTGATCATTATTCAGATCTCATGACACTATAAGCAATGTGGCCAGTCATTCAGATCTCTTCAGTGCCTTTGCTCATTGTTGGCTGTAGATGTTCTAAGACCTGTATGAGCATGGCTTGTTTTTTTTGTTTTGTTTTGTTTAAAAAAACTGTGTTCTAAAAATCTTAATGTACTGTAAAGGACCATCTGTGCTCTCTGTCTCATCCTGCAAGAAGTAAGCATGACCAAGCTACCAGATATAAATATCAAGTACTGAACCATTGAACCATACAAGTTCTTTGAGTTTGTGTTTGTTTGTTTGTTTTGCTCTGATATATCCTAGAATTATCTCAATACCCTCAGTGGGTATTGTTGCTTTGGTGCTGGCAATTGCCACTGAACATTTTAGTACAATGGAAATATTGTGTGGTTATTTAAAAAAAAACACTATGAAATAACAGCAACATATACACCAGCAACACCTGCTTTGTCTGAAAGTGCCCAAAAATCAGTGAAACAGTGCATTATAGAAACCCTGTAGCCAGTTCCCCAAAACTTGGAACAAAGCAGTTTTCAGTTGCCAGTGGAAAGGAGGACAAGGAGGGATTTGTTCTAACCTCCCTATAGAGGGAGTACTAAAGATTGGGAGCAGCCACCAAGAAGGCCTTCTCCTGTGTTCTGGCAGATATCCCTCACAGACCTTAAGAATCCAGGTGTGCTTCAAAGATCAAGGACTGAAACCATCTAGGACTGTACAGTTTATAACTAGAACTTTGAACTGTGCCTGGAAATAGACTGATAGCCAGTGGAGCTGTTTTAAAATTGGCTTCTTGTAAATTACCCTAGTTAGTATTCTGACCACAATTCTTTGGTTCCTCATATGTTTTTTTGAGCATTTTCAAAGGCAGTGCAAGGTAGAGTAGATTTCAGTAATCCAAACATGATGTAACAATGGTGTGTTTCACTGTTGCTGGAATGGATATTTCTGGAAATGAGTGTAGTTGACATCCTAGTTTTAATTGTGAAATGTACTGTTCAATGTAAAAACCTAGGCTTCCAGGGTCAGACCTGAATCTAGGAGTTCACCCAAGCTGTGAACCTGTGTCTTCAAGGGGAATGTAATCCTTATCCAGTTCAAGCTAAAGTCCTGTACGCCTATTTCTCAGCTGGCCAGGAATACCTCTGGCATGCTTGAATAAAGATTCAGTTTGCTTGCCCTCATCTAATCCCTTCACTGATGACAGAAACTAGTTTAGAATGGAAACAGCTTCCTTGAGGTTTTGAGAAAAGGAGAAATAGAGTTAGGTATCAACAGTATTTTGTTGACACCAAACTTCAAACTCCACTGGTTTCCCATATGTGTTAAAGAGAGGAGGGGAACAAATCATTACTCTAAGGGACTCCACAGGCCAGTGACCAAGGGGTTGAATGGAAATCCCCCAGAACCACCTTCTGCACTCTCCCCTCAAGGTAGATATAAAGCTCCACTCAATACCTCCTGAATCCTTATTCCTTGATCTACCATTTGACTGATCCAAGATCATCTTTGTCTTATCAGTTATGGCAGGACTAATAAGATAGAGGCAGCTCAGGAGGATAATGCGGGCAATAATGTCAAATTTTGCCAAGAGTTCAAGAAGATCCAACAGGGATGCATTCCTCTTTTCTACATAGGTCATTCTCCATGGTAACAAAAACCATCTTTGTTTCACAGCCAGGCTGTCCACGCCTGGCCTGGGCTGGCAGCCAGGAGAAGCTGATAATACAGATCAGGAAGCTCAAGTAGTTAAGCAGTTAGTCAATTTACTTCAGGAAGAAAACAGCCTTACAAATGAGAAGCAAATAACAATCCCAGCAATGTCCATAAACCAACGGCAGGCAATATAAACACAGTTCAAAATGGCAGAATGACAGGCAAGGGAAGCAAACAGAAGCATGCATAGGAGAAATGGTCAGTTGATTGCTGACAAAGGCTAGAGGGGAAAGGCTCAGTTCTTACAGGTTCCAAGGTCAGCGCAGCTGGTGCCTGATTAATTGGTGCTTGGCATAAATTCACTAGGAGCAATGCAGGAGAACCTTTTGGTGTCTATGCTGGGTGAAGGTAGGTATGGATAGATCATTCTCTGTGTCTGAATGATCAGGGCTCCCTGCTGGGGCTAACACATCTGTCCCTGGGGCGGGTGGTGGTACTATCTGCTCTGCAGGTTCTGCTGTAGCAGTCTCTGTGCCAGGGCTCAGAGCAGGTTCTGCTGCCTCGGACCCTGAGTCTGAGTCTAGATCCTGGAAGCCCATGACATAGGCCTGAATCCAGATTGAAATATATTTAGATAATCTGGTTCATCCAAGAACTCCTGGAGCTGGGGGGCCACCACACACTCCAGAACCTTGCCAAAAAATGGAATATTAGAAACACTGTCCAATTGCTGTTTTATGTATTAAGTTGACTAGGATGTATCTTAGGGTTTTCTTGGCAATATTTATTCAGAGGTTTGCCATTTCCTTACTCTAATACTGAGAGTATGACTTCCTCAAGATCACCCAGTGGGTTGCCATGCCTAAGTGGAGATTGAAGTCTAGTCTTCCGGAGTCCTAGTCTAACACTCAGACTACTACACCACACTGGCCAATAGTTATCCAATATGGTGAAATCCAGTGAAGAATTTTTCAATAGAGGTCTAGCACCTACCTTCTAGAGGTATGTTGGGACTTTGTCTTGACTACTACCTTTACCTGGTTGGCTGGTCATACTCTAGCCATTGTAGTGAATCAAGAGGGGCACAATTATAGAACTTGGGCAAAGTTCTAGAATTCATGTGATGCCTCTATACCTGATATTAGTCAAAAGACTGAGAAGCAGTGTGATACCCCTCACTTCTCAAACAATCTTGTCAATGTCCTTCACATCCATGATCACTGGACAAGCAGAGACCAGAGTTATTCCTAGGGATGGGCCAACCGAATCCTCAAATCCTTGGCAGGGATTCAAGATTCAGGAATTCGAATCCCTGTGCCAAAATAGGCAAACCAAATCTTTCAAATCTGCCACCCAAACAGTTTGTTGGAGACTGGGACGCCTGAAAACCTGGGAGACGAGGATGCCTGAAAATTTGAGAGACTAGACATGAAAGAGGAGATGGCAAGTAGGTGAATTTTTTCCTTGGAGTCATAATGGCCTTTGCTAACAATTTCACAAATTACATCTAGGGTTGTATTCTAAGATATTTAAATTGAACATTTCATATTTAAGTTCAGCACCTGACTGGAAGCTACAGGCTTGAGATTTCAAGGATAGCAGCTGAAACATTCTTTTGCATAGCTTACTTGCAAACCTCTTTCAGACACAATTCTGGGGTTTCTAGTTTTATAAGGTGTCACAGCCTTCTCTGCCAAAATGTGTTGGTGCATCATCAAACTACAAACCCCAGGATGCCAGAAGGAGCTATGCAAAGAAAAGCCAATTTTGACCTGGATTATCTCTGTACTGTAATGGTCTTGTTTACACAGGCAGGAAAATGTGGGATTAATCCACATTTTCCTGCCTGTGTGCAAAGGGCCTGCCCTCATGACATTTTCAGTCTGGGGAGATCCTGAGGCAAAACTATGACGATTGTCCTGGCCAGATTTCTTCATAAGGAGGTTTGCTTCTGCCTAGGCTTTTGCTGAGGCTGAGAGAGTGTGTCTTGCCCAAGATTATCCTTTTTCTTGCTTTTTAAACCCTTTTTAAAAAAAGGATTCAAAAGATTCGAGATTCGTAAGCTTTGTGGATTCCCAGAACCTTCCAGGGATTCGGATCCGGATTCGGAGAATTCTGGCTTCATCCCATCCCTGGTTATTCCCCTCTAATAAAGAGGGAGAACAGTTAATTTCAGGCTTAACAATTAAGTTCTTATTGTTCTTGCAATAAGACACATGGACTGCACACACATTTCCATGGTTAACAGTGTTTCTGAAAGCTTCTTAGAAGTGCTGTTAGCCTTCAAAACACAGCATTTTTTTCCTAGTGATAATGGCTCTCCTGGGAGTGCTGTTTTCAATGGAAATAAGACTGGTAGAGGGCATACACCTTGTTTACAAGACTAATTGGACTTCTTGAAAACTCCTGGGAAACATTGTCTATGGCCCTTGTGTCTTGTTTTCAAGAAAAAAAGTATCAAACAGTACAATTTGGTGGCAGTGAGGTATAGTGCTGCAAGGTTTTTTCCCCCTGGGGGGAAGTGATTGGCCCCAGAATACACATTTGCTATGGAAAAATGCGTGTGCATTTCTGTGCAGATGAATACTTCTCAATGGAGAGGATCTCACAACAGCCTTCCTGTCTACCTGACCCCACTCCTTTTCTTGGCCAGAACACAAATAGCAAACAAATAATTGATTGGTTGTATGTATACCTGCCCTTCATCCAGCAGACTTGGTGAGGGTATTTAATTCATCCAGTGCTACCTCCGTTATTTTGCGTTCAGAGGCCAGAGAAATGTCAGAAAATGATGGGAGCCCCTGGAACCTTGTTCTTTCCATCCATGTTCTGTACTATATTTGTTCCATCCCTATGCTAGATGCACCTTTCTAAATGCTAAAGGTTTTGTCATATCAAAAGTAACTTTGATCTTCCCTCACCCTCTTTATATGCACTTATGATGAAGTTAATGCAACTGAAAAATGGAGAAACATTAAAAACAAATAAATATTTTCC
Source organism: Ctenosaura bakeri (assembly GCA_948474755.1). Taxonomy (NCBI): domain Eukaryota; kingdom Metazoa; phylum Chordata; class Lepidosauria; order Squamata; family Iguanidae; genus Ctenosaura; species Ctenosaura bakeri. The sequence continues at coordinate 20,257 of CAOLHI010005201.1, read as the reverse complement.
CCAGGTGTTGTACATTCAAATTACCTGTGGATTTTTTTTTTTTAAGTGCTGTTAGTGTTCTGGCTGAAAATGGCTCAAGTGAATAGATTGTCTTCCTGCTTTCCCGAAGTTCTTCACATCAGTGCAAAAGAGAAAAAAATTCTGATCAAATTCAGTCCTTGGTGGTGGCTACAGCTGTTTGTTATATTAATTTAAATGTATTGATTTGTTTATCAAATTTTTATCCTGCCTTTCTCCCAAATGGGATCCAGGGCAGTTCACATGAATCTAAAAAGATACCACTAAAAAACGTAATTTACAAAAGTTAAAAAGAAATGAATAGTCACAATTATTAAAACAAGCTTAAAATCGTAAAAACACTTATAATGTATTTGAAATGATTTCAGCAACAGATAAAAAGATTAAAGAATTAAAACAGCATATCATTTACACAGACACTATCACTCCATAATTAAAATTCAAGATTCAATACCTGCATAAATAAAAATGTATTCACAAGCCAGTGGAAAGAGATCAGGAAATGAGCCAACCAGACTTCCCGTGGAAGGGAGTTCCACAGTTTGGGAGCAGCCACAGGGAAGACTCTCTCCTGAGTCCTCACCAATAGCTCTTACAAAGGTGGTGGGACTGAGAGAATGCCCTCCCCTGCAGATCTTAACAATTGTGCTTGCTTGTATAAGAAGATACGATCTTGCAGATAGTCTGGACCCAGTTCATAAATATGTATGTGTTTGTAAATGAGCTTTAAGCTCTAGAAATGCAGGATAGAAGAAATTGTGTTGCTAATCTCATTTACTAGTTTTTCTGTGATCCTGTAGTCTCTCTTACCAGTTGCATAGGGACGGGGGGGTCGACGGGGGCGCTTAGCCCCGGGCAGCAATGTTTTTGGTGTGTCCTGGCTCGTAGTCACGCCCCTACTCCCCATGGCCATGCCCCCACACGCCACAGCCACATGTATCATGGCCACGCCCCCTCCTGCCGCTCTCCACTCACTCCAAGCTCTGTTGCTGTCTCTTACTCCCTTCCCAGCTCAGTTTACTGGGCCCTATGTCTCTTGAAATCCCTCCCTACCTCTCTAGTTTCCCATAGCCTTTCAAGTATGTATATGTACCTGTGAAATCTCTTGGATTTTGTAAAGAGAAACATAAGTTGAATGTTCAGTTGATGTCTCAGCTTGATGTAGTAACCCAGCTGAAGTATTTAACTGTTAATGGTTGAGGTGTGAAAATATCTAAACCTGCCACCATAACAGGAATTTGTGGATATTATTATGCACAGGGACAAAATAGTCCTTGTAGGCATTTTGAATTACCAGTAGTGTTAAGATTAACATTATTAGCACAGTGGATGAATTTCACAAAACATGGTTATATGTATCTAGTTCTCCTTTGTATTTAACATGGTCACTAGAAGCTTTGAAGAAACTATCTAGACTGAAGCAAAATGGCTTTTTCATTTGGCTAACATAAAAATAAGAGAAGATGTCTCTTTCTTAACCAATTCTAGTAGTAGACAAAACGATATGGAGGAATTTCACACTGGCATGATTCTGTGTTTTTAAGAATTGCAAGATTTTTTATTATTTTTTTCTGTCCTATTATGTGTTAGAGGCATTGCAGTAAGAACACTAAAATTCCATATAAATCCAAGGGTATATATAGTCCAGTATCCCATGTCTAAGAGTTATCAGTGAGATGTCAGTAGAGAAGCTCTTAAATGGAACATGAAGGTAACGATGCTGTTGTTATCCAGCCTTCTTGTTCTTGGCATTCAAGAATATTATTCCTCTTTCTCTTCTTCCTTCTCTAAATATTTAATCAGATTTCTTAGAATGTATAGAATTGACTAGTTTGTTGCACTAGGCTGCAGAGTTAGTATCTTCTAAGATCAAGCTCAGTAAATTATTTCAGTAGCAAATGTTCCTTGTACCACTAGGTGCCTAGGTACTCTTTATGCTTTGCCAATTAGTCAGAGGTTGACAAGGTTTTACAGTAGGTGTTCACAAGAGGAGAGTACTTGGAGTTCCACATGTACTGTGCAGCTTTTCTTCCCCCTTTCTTTCTGCATCTCTCAAACATTTCCTCTCAAGGTTAAAAGGAAAGAGATTGGGGAAACTGGGAAGTCCATTTTTGTGCAAGTGGAAGGGCTTTTCAAGTCTTGCAAGGTAAATTTGAATCCACTGGATTATTTGGACTTAGTCTCTTCTCAATATCTCCAAAATAAACTTTGACTGTTTTATAATACATTTATAGTTATTTGCAAGTGCTAACTTGTTTTAAATGGTACACGAACCTGATTTGTTTCAAATTTCAGATATCCAGTAGTTAACCAGTTAGTACAATTACATACAAATATGTAAAATGCAAAATTGCACTCATGATTGCATAACTAGATTCATTTTATTGGACATGGATTAGAAAAACATATCAAAATTGTAATATATATCAAGAATTTTCAAAGCAGTTATTTAATTATTCTTTATACCATTGGCAAATCCTTTGTCGCCAGTTCACGTTTAAAATGCATGAAGGCAGAATTTCCCAAGTCTGTATTCTATTCTGTGTGTTTTCATTTGCTGTTCGCTGTAACCTAGTGACTGCTTTCAATTTAACTTATCTAAGACAATATCTCAAAAATTTTGATGCCATTGTCAATGTGTTAAACCAATGTTCCTTAAATATCAATACAGTTGTGTTCATTCGCTGACATAGCAAGTCAGGTATCCATAGACTGGCTTCTTTCTCTGGTTGTTGGCAGGAACAAACCTGAGAAAGAAAGCTACTCTTTTTCTTATCCAACTGCACAATAAACAAGCCGAGGAGCTTCTGCTACTGCAGAAAAAACGTTTGAGCATCTAGCACCAGCACCCAGCTCATTCATGGAAAGGCTGGCTCTCACAGATCTCTGAACATATCCAGTGTATGACTCAAACAATTGTCATTTCACATTATCAGAGTGTGTTAAATTCAATATTGGCAATTCACCCGTAATAATATCAGTTAACAAAGCCCTACACAAAATTATCAGAATTAAGATTACAGAAATATTTGAAATACTTTCAGGTCTGCCGCCTTCACCAAATGATACTTGTCGTTCTAAATTCCTTGAATGCTTTCAAAAATATCCTCTCTGTTTGCTTTTCAGTGATGATTGCTGGTGTGTGATTTCCCTTAAAATTTGGTTACTAAAGTAGCTTGTGTTTACCTGACAATGTAATAACATAGCTGTTGAACATTCATTCGCAGATTTATATATTACAATAGAGAAAGAATGTTGAATGTTGATCATTAGTGTGAGAACAAAGGTAATGTTTTTCCATTCCACAGAAAATTGTTTAGTTTAAATATATGAAATTGAAAAAGCTATCTAGAAACATCAACAACAGTACATTTTCTATTAGTCATTGTTCCTTGGTTTGGACGCTGCATGTTCCCATGGCTGATATAATGACTGGGTGAAAGTGTTTCTTTTACCTCTATGTTTTTGAAATGGCTAAAAAAACCTTCTAAATGCTCAATAATTTTTTTTTTTATTCTGCACAGAAGAATTTGCTAGGACTGTATATGCACATTGCCAATGCAGAAACTTTACAGCTAATGTTTGTTAGATTTGCTAATATATATGAATTGAGCCAGAGTATATATGCATCTATTGGAAGACTTGGGGTTTTTATTTCTGTGTTCTTCAGAGTCTGCAGAACACAAAATGGTGTAATTAGTTTATAGTAGATTTGTAAAACATCACAAATGTCTAATTTTGAACTGTATATATTTTTTATTTTCAGTATTTGTGTTTAATGCTTTGACTGTTTTTTTCTCCGTAGTTTTAAACGTGTGGGAACATTTAGCTGAGAATCTTTTTTATATTTAAATGAATGAGCTTTCAGTCTAGCAAGTGTCTCATTGTCACAATGTCACTACTTCTCAAGATTTGACCTTTTGCACCATATGGATTCATGATAGTCCATGTATTTTTACAGACCAGATTGCTTTTGTCCCTCCGGTAGGGGGTATCAAAGCCTTTTGGACAGGAATTTTCAAGTACTGATTTGTAAAAACAAAACTAATTTTTTTTGCATATACTTTGTACCGCCAGATGTCGCAAAGACTTCACTGATGAAATGTTTCTTATCCAAAATGTGGCACTACTGGTATTGTGTTTGAGGGGGCATAACAGGTCACTAGATTGTCCTTCAAACATTTGATTTACACATTCACTAGTAGGTCAAGATGAGAAGATAACCACATGTCTGACATGGGTGTTACTACCATTTAGACAACTGATGCAGTTACTTTAGTAAGTAAACCCTTATTAGTCTGCAACCATGATATGCTAGTATTGCATGCTTTTAAAGTATTAGTCCGTAACTTCATCCAATAAAAAATAATACATTTGAAATTAGGTGTTTATATATTAATGTTGAGTTTTTGTTCACGATCACTTCTTAGTGGCTGCTAGTGGTGGTCAAAATATATGGGCCACCTACTTCCCAAGAACTAGAACAATGAGATAACACAGAATTAATTTCAGCTAAGTTTAACTGTGTATGCGTACATTATATGCATAATAAAATTTAGGAATAAGAATTTGTGGTTTTTTTTTATTGAGACAGATAAAACTGATCTTCCTTATTGAGAGAAAATATGTTTTTCAACATGTCTCCAGAATGAATAGGAGACCTGTCAAAAAAACTGAGCAACACATTATATCTCTTAAAAGGTGAATTAACATAAGTACATCACTTAGTTTATGGATCAGATTTTATCCTTGTCAGTTTTATTCAGAATATCATAAACTTTCTATTGTAAAGCTAGTGTTATTATCTTATGTATGGGAGAGGAGGGGGGTAATGTTCACTGAAATTCATTGTGCATATATATATATATATATATATGTAACTGAATAAATGCCACTTCAGAAATTTGTCCAAGATCCATATTCATGTACAGATCTTGTTCAATTCCAGATAGTTTAAGTACTTAAAACACATTATTCAAAGAAGATGTGGCTTCTGTATTTTTATTTAATAAGCTTTTCTTGTGTATGTATTAACTGTCGAGATAAAAATGAAACAGGCATCACACCAATTATTTTTTTTCAAAACTAAGAAATTAATCTTTCTTTGTATGTGTAATATATTGATTATGCAAACTATTAATATTTATTAAGACTTCATTACACTGGCTCTAAAATTACCACATTAAAATCAGCTAATATTTACTATTGAATTCACAGCAGCAGAACTAAACCCTAAACTTGGGTAACGTTTTTAAAATAGTTGTTCTTTGTTTATATCTACTTTAGTTAACCAGGATGTTTCTGTCATAGTCCAGCATACAGCTCAATATATCCCCAAAGACACACACATACATACATATCCCAGTATATAGATGCTATAGAAGCATCTTTTTCTCAAATTTATGATTAAATATTGATATTCCTCTCTATGTTTGATCACTTCAGCACATCAGTCTTTATTGTGTTTTTCCAAATGTTGCTATTTCCATTGAAGACAACTGCAGTTATACTATTAGTTTCTCTCTCTCCACTCCCTTTCTCCCTCTGTGTGTGTGTGTGTCTGTGTGTGAGAGAGAGAGTGAAAGAGTGAATGAATTAATGTGAAAGAAGATACATCTTATAACACAGAAGATAAGTTGTGCAACCCTGCTGATGATATTCAACTGTAAGTCCCAGCAATCCTAGCCAGCATAGGCAAGGGTAAAGAATGCTGACTGCATCTGGAGAGCCACAAAATCCCCACCCTGTCTTATATGATCATGTTTATGGATAGATATAGCTAGAGAGAAAGAGAGACTGAGGCCATTTCCGCATTTTATTTTTAAAATGGGGCAGCGCGTCCTCCAGCAAGGACGTTTGCACTTGGGGGTGAACTGGGTCCAGACTACTTTATGTATGTCCAGACTTCAGCCTGCTCCAGAACGACCAGAACTGGTGGTTCGCCGTGCTATTGAAAGACCGATTAAAAGAGGTCTTTCAATAACCCGGCGCGCCTCAGTCTGTCGCTGTGCTAATGTGTAGATCTGCAGGCTTGCGCCAGCGCAAGGCTACAGATCTTCCGGAGGCGGGCTTCCAGCTGGTGAGCTTCTCCGGTTGGTGGAGAGCCTCCACCAATTGGAAGCCTCCATTTTCGTCCCCGGAGAGTGTGTGGCGCAGGCATGCGCTGCTCCAGATCAGCGTGGATCGTCGAGGGGGAGCGTGCCAGTTCGGTGAGTAACGGACTGCCCCGTTTTCCCCCCAAAGTGCAAAAAAGCCCTGAGAGACAGGGGGGGCAGACAGACAGGCAGATAGAATTACTGGCGTACCTTCTGTATTCCTCCTCTGTATGCCTTGAAAACTTCTGCTGAAGTCTTTCCCTAGGTACCTTTTTTATTAGAGGCATGGTACTCAAGAACAAGAGAAATGGCCTTTTCAGTGGTGGCATTCCAGATGTAGAAGGGCATCTTCCCTAAACTGGACCAGCTGACACAAAGGTTGGAGTAACTTGGGTACCAGGGAAAAATATTTTCTAAGGCATGCTAATCTCTTGTATATTGAGTGCTTGCTGTGCTATTATTGCGTTTTTGTTTGTTCAGTGCCCTGGAATCCTAAAAAGATTATCAAGGGTGGTATAATTTTAAAGATTACTAATGAGAATAATAAATAAATAATTTCTCTTAAATACTCCCGAGGTACTATATGACAAAATCACACAATCATATATTCAATAAAATACAAATACCGCAATTGATTTAAAAGACAATAATGAAAAACAATACATTTATGTGTCAGAAATGTATTGATTGTCGATGATTGTACATCATTTTTATCTTGTTTTACAAGAAGTTGCTAATAGAAAATGAAAATATTTACCAATTATAAAAATGAGAGCTGTCAGTAAATCATGAGATATCATTGCCTGTTGATTATTTATGGTTATAAGTGCAAATATTTTATCACAGGTGTATATATGGAGAACTAGCCTTTTGATTATTGTCTTGTATTATTCAGTGATCATACCTCTATTTTCTGTTTGTCCCTATGTTTGAAATTGATTACTAATGAATAGCAAATATTGGGTTGGTCCAGAGTTGGATGAAATTCAGCTCTGTGAATTGGATGTTCTGTCAGTTTATTTCTCCCACATTTCCTCTTCCCCTGTAGTTACCTCTATATCTACTGTAGAGGATTAGGAAACCTTCTTCAAATAATGTGAGAGGTTATGCTTAGTGCTGCAGAGAGGAAGAAGAATACATGATAATCACTGTTTGTTCCCCTGCGTCCCACTGGGAACCGCTGCTGTATCCAAGTTTCTGAATAGCTGAAGGCCTTCATTTAATGGAGCTCCAAATGTGGATCCAACCCCCTTCGTATAAATCTTGGATATGTGTATGTACAGATATACATATATGGGCAACTTGTGGCCCTTTGGAGGGCAACTTACAGCCTTCCCTTGGACTGCATCTTGCATCAGCTCTTGCTTACATAGCCAGTTATGAAGGATGATAGGAGCTGTAGTTCAACTTACAACTTAAGTTGCCCATGTAGTATTTTAAGTATTAAATTAAATGACATGTTGTAAGATAGGCTTAAAATATATATTTACTTTGTTCTAATAAAATGTTGATATTGTATAGTAAGCCTTTTCTAAACGTTAATGATTTTGAAATAGAACATATGTATGTTTATAATGTTTTTTTGAAAAGATATAGAGAGTAGACAGGGCTCTTAATATTTTAAACTCTATGATAATCAGAAATGTTCAGCTGAAAGTGAGCATGTTACTAATTCACATAAACTATTGATCAGTGTTAGTTTATTCATAACATTTAAGATACTAATGTGAGTTAGGAGAATGGGTCTAATACCTGTGCAATAGGCTGCACAATTATTTGGGATAAAGTCCCAGTGAACTCAATGAGACTATGTTCTGAGTGAATGTTTGTAATTGTGGGATATAAACAATTACTAGAGTCTGCATTTCATATGACTAGTAGGGGGAAAAAATTCTGCAAAGATGTTGTAGTTTTGATATTTTAAAATCTTTAAAAAAAATTTTTTTTAATTGCATCCCCTCTATCTCAGAGCATGTTTCGCTATGGGGTTCTATAAAATTGTTACCTTGTTTGAAACACATAGCCTCTTATGATATAAAAGACAGACAACTGAATCCATTTCAATAAATTAGTAGGGATGTGAATCCCAGTCCATCCTTCTTTTTAGAGGGTCACATACGTTGTAATGAAATGCATTAGTTTTCTTCACTTGAAATCCAAATGAGACCCATTTTGGCTCACACCCTTGACAGTCTCTTTTATAAGCGCTACTGTCTCTTGTTCATGTGTGGGCTTAGTAAAAGGCTTCCTTTGTAAGATGCAAAGAGACAATATAATGCCACGAAAGACGAAGGTGTCAAAACACAAAGTTAGAGGCAATCTAATCAATGCCTCCTGATTTTGTCTTTGAAAGCTCTCTTCATTAAAAGTCTTTAATTGTGAGTCTTATCTGGTGGTAGTGCTGTTACTTAATATTTTCTAGTGTCATTTCATGGACAGTCATTTGTACTTTTTAAAGGTATTTTCAATATGCATTGTTTAGTAAATTGGATGTCTTATTAGCATGGAAGTAGTAGAATGACTTCCATTAGAATTATTTGGGGTAATGAGGTACAAATGTTTGGTACTCCCTGTCTTCCCAAAGTTGAAGAGCTTTTATAGTAAATCAGGAACAAAACACATTGTGAAAATATTTTAAAGCATATTCAAAAAAATTAACTATATGCATAGCCATTTCTGCTTTCCATGCATTCATGATCCTATCAGTATTAATGTGAGAAAATATACTGCTCAGGTATAATTTAAAATATGCCTACATATAACTTCTACTCAGTTATATACCTTCCACAACATATATTATGTTACAATACTTCATTATGTACTATTTTATCACATAAGTAAATATTCTTCAAAAATGAGTCTAACTTTGTATGCCTGATTGTTACTTATCTTACCAAGAGAGTTATAAATCTGTAGAGTAATCCCAGTTGCCAGGGATTATAATGTTACTGTTCTGAATACAAAAGATTTATAAAAAAGATGGAAACAATATAAGGTCCATTGATTTTTTTTTTGTATAGACACAATTTAAAAGGAAAAAATGCAAGCAACTTTGACCTGATTTTTAAATGTCTAGTATAGTATGTACAGCTGCTCTAGCTTAGTAATTATTTGTGATAGGTTGTTTTTGAGTCCCATATGTATAAAAGCTCCAGGCCCAACTATCTCATTTGCTGGCATACACACAGATTCTTCCAGGTGCTGAATATTAATTTTTAATATATTATTTAAATATTAAGAGAATTCTACTTTCAGTAATTTTATTGCTGCAGCTGTACTTCAAAAGATGGCTTCTATCAGCTAGCAAAAAACAGTAAATTGGTTCAAAATATTTCAGAAAAGAAAATGTTTGATTTATTGCATTGTCTTGGGCTTCTTGAGAAATATTTTAAAATATTGTACAATTATTTCCCTGTGTAAACTGAATCAACTGTTTATGGTGTATAGTTGAATTAAAAGTATGGATTCCCAGGACTAAATTGTTAGTCCCAATGAGGGTGAGCTAACTGAATCAGTGAGAGTTAAATCAACATTTATGTAAGTTCAATTTATTCAATTGTCCACTGTAGTGGAGACAAACAAGTGGATTTAAATTATAGGAATTTTATTTTCTCCTTTTCATAAGGCCAGCTTAAGGCAGGTGTATATACTGACACATGATAGATTTGTGGCCAATTTTGCCCACAATTGACGGCTGTATTCTCTCAAAACCTTCATTTCCAGGTATTTTGGACTTCAACTCCCTGAACCTCTGCCTATTGCTCATGCTAGTTTGAATTTCTAGGAGCTGAAATCCACAACACCTGAAAGCCTGAAGGTTTAGACCCACTGCTCTGTTATATATTGCAAGCATAACAAAGAGAGAAAGAGTGCTTTATACTTTTCACTGCACAAACAACCCCACACCCCACTGTATTACCACAGATAATGTATGGTGTAGACCCTCCAGCATGTCACAGATGAAAACCAGAACACATGTGGCCCAGACACATACATGTGTGGTCAGGATGGCAGAAGTTATCAATGTGGAAAATCACAAAAGCTAGAAGAGGCTGCAACACTTTGCTTTTGTTTGAGCCTACTGGGAAAGAGAGGATTCTCAAAGCTCTTCTTTCCTTGATGAATTAACTGAGTGCAAACTACTTCTGCAGTTCAAACTAAGTTTGCAGCAACTGAGGTAAGCAGCAAAAGGGAAAAGTGGGAGGAGGAGAGATAAACTGAGACATTTTAAAAGCTGCTGAGAAAGTGAAATGGCAGAGGATTCCTCAAAAGTGTCCCTGATAAATCTGGACAGTTAGAGGGTATGCACAGTGTTGCCAACTTTTAGTCTCATTCCTATTAGGACTTTGACCATTCAAGTTGGAAGCTGATGAACTTTCTGTGGAATCTGGTAGGAGTGGCTGGATCAGGGTAGAGTATGGGGGATGACAGAGAAAATTGGTGGGTCTGAGAACGCATTCTGTTTATTTACAGCTGATGTTCAGTCAACTCTGGAGTAATATTCAGTGTAATTACAATGCAATATAGTTACAACACAATCCTATTTATTTAGACGTGTCAAATTATTTTACATGAGACATATTGCCACAAAACTGTTTATAGTGTTGCAGATTTACTGACTGAGATCCCGATATTGGTTACCTGCTGAAACAATGCTTTTTTTTTAAGCACATGAACCAGTAAAACAATTGATATTTGACAACCATCACTCTGTACTATATAAGGCAACATCTACTTTTCTCAGTATTTCTCATAACCAAAACTCTAAACAGAGGCATTGTAATGGCTGGACTGAGGTAACCTATTTGATCTGATATTTCAAGAATTTATCATTACTAAAATGTAATCATAATTACATTTGGATCTCAATCTATGGGAGACAGATACTTGTATGGTAAGGTAAGGTATGATGCAGCCATTGTGATTTTTTTTAAAGAGAGAAATTAAATTTTAAAAGATATGTATATCTTGACATTGCTCCACAGATAATAAGTTTCAGACAAACTGTTGAGTTTATAATTTTGATCTATCCTGTGCCTAAATTACAGCTCCTAACCAGTAAATGAACTGATTCTGATTTCCCACAAATGACATCAGTTTGCTTTTTTGCATGGATGTTGATAAGAGAATGTTCCAGATGAAAATAGCATTGATGGATCAAGGGAGGAGCTAATATATGGTGAGCCCTAACCAGTAAAATCAATCCATACATATCCAGAAATTATTTCACTTTTTATGTAATTGCTTGTATGGAAAATAAGTTTCAAAGCTCTGACTTTATAACTACATAGATTAGAGTTGTGGTTATTATTCTCTGTGTTGTTTTTCTCAATAGATATAGTATGAAAATATTCCATTGTCATCCCTGGATTATCTTGTTTAGAAATAGTCAGTTTTGTTAGTGTGAATCTTTCATAATTATGAAGTGGCAAAAACGTGGTTACACCTTGATGCTAATATAATAAATATTAGCTCTAAATCTGCTATTTCTGTGGCCCTTTCTCAATAAGTCAACAAAAATCCTTTAAAGATCAGGAGAACTGGTATATCCCATAATTTTACTATGGGACAAAACCTTTGTGGAGAATTCTTGTACATATGGACAAAACCAAGATGTATATAAAGTCTGTATTATGAAAATTTTATCTTCAAATCTTATCAATAACATTAGAATAAGTGATATATGGTTTATATGGAGTGAGGTGTCATTGATACAGTACTTAAAAAATTAATTTGGCCCTACAGTTTCTAGTCAGTACATTCTTAAACATCCAGAAGCCCTTCCCTTATGTCAGCTAAGATTTCTATTCCGTTACTTTTGAGGATAAAGGTTTTTCATAATTCAGTAAGAATATATACATTTTGCTTGTCAGATTACTCAAAGAAAAACCTGTAATTAGTAATTCAAAGTTTGAATTTGTACATTAATGAAATTATTAACCATATATTTTAGAATAATCATATACCAAAATGAAAGATCCCAAGACATAGGAGGCCTAGAGTGCCCCATACAACTGCTACTGAATCATATAAAATTATACAATTACTCACCATTTGAAGGTGAACATTTTACAGCATGTTTTAATCACTTGGTAGAAAGCAAAGTTCAATTTTAATTAAATTCTGTATGTCAGTATGGCTTATAGAACTTGGAAGGTTAAGTACTTTAAATACATACATACATACATACATAAAGCTTCATAGCTTGTTACAGTGTTTAAAACTTTTTTTCGTTGTTTCAGCAGTGCTTTAAAAATGACTTTGCTTTTCCCCCACTCATTACTTTAAAAAAACCACCTCAAGGTATTTACTTGTTATACCAATAATGTGTTTGTTATGTTACTTTTGATATATGCCTTACCCTTCGCCCTTCCCAGCTAACTCATTGCAGGTAACTAATTTTATATATTTATATATTTATGTATTTAATTTATATCTTGCCTTTCTCCCAAATTAGATCTGGGGCCCATTCCTTGAGCCTAATTCCTTATAGCTAATTAATTTCAAATTCTCATAGCTTATCCACACAATGGTATGTGGGAATCATTGTTGACACTGTATATGGTAATTCACCATGCTTGTAGCTGTAACCAGATCTGGTTTACTAAATATTAAATGGGGGAAGTTCATTTCCTCTTCATACAGTTAATTTCCGAATGCTTCTTACAATTCATTTATGACAGGAGCTGCCTCTGTGGGTGGATGTGGATATTGCAGTGATTGGTCTTTCAGAAAGATGGTTCTCATTTGGCTTTAGCTATGTTTACCTATTTCAACCATGTTTAGGAAAGTTTTGAAGGATCTTGTATGGTCTCAATTTGGGACCAACCCCTTCACAGTGTCCATTAATAAAAAATAAATGAGTATGATTATGCCAGCATCATAAACTTCTAGCCTGTCTTGGCTTTGATGCCATCATGGGGACACTCGGTACAATACAAGACATAGTTTCTCCAGGGAGCACTTAGTGGAAAATACTCCAGAATGATACCCTCATTATGGTGAATCTTTAGGTCAGACATCTATTGTAATGGGATCAGTGAGTGAGACACCTGTTAGATTGTGTGGCATGTGAACAGGTGGTCTACATTAAAAGAGGCAACAACAGATTTGAGGAGACATGGCAGAACTTGCTGGAGCTGGAAATACACTTCCTAGCTGTGTCAAGTGCAATGGTATCATCAGGGAAGTCAGAACAATAAGTGAGGAGATATACATTAGTTTTGTTTATACATAAGGTCAATTTCTGTCTACTCTCTCTCACTCTCATGTATTGGGTGGGACAGCTTGTAGAGAGAGTTTAGGAAACTCTGAGAAATGGGAAGCGGGGGAAACAATGCCTTTTGACAAATTGGATATGACCCATAATATGTTCATTGTGGAAATGTATTGGTTTTTGGCCATGAACAGGTTTATAGTTTGCAATCTGGGCAAAGCCCCAAGAATGGGATCAGAAAGAAGGGAAACATACTGATTATCAGAAGAGATATTCCCCCCACATAAAAAGAATTGTTAATTCTATAAACTTAAAATATTTCTGGTAAAGGAAATTAATTTAAACAGCTTCAGCTTCTAATCTGTTGCACCATTTTGCGCTGCTTGAAGGATAATCGGATGTTTATTTATACTTGTACATAATTTAATTCTTTGTTAAATTCTAAATGTTTCTGGAAAGGTGGTTATTTAGATTTATCTATTTCAACTAGTAAAAAGTAGTCGTGACTACCTGTGAAATTAATAGGACTATTAACTAACTATAGACTTTGTTTAATTTTTCTTTGGGAGTAAGTTGTATTATCCATTGCTGCATTACATTAAACCCAATGCCACACTAGCAGCACTACAGGTCATTCTCCCTCTCTCCTGAATCCCCTTCCACAGCCTTCTGTACCACCCAAAAATCTGCTCCAGAGGGTACACAAAAGGTTGCTGGGGAGAGGCTGTTGATCCCTCCTGGTTCTATAGGCAGAAGCAGTTCCAGCAGCAGAATGATTGGATCAAATCCATTGCATGTAAAGTGCATAGATATGGATTACAGCCTATAAGGGCATGAACATTTAATATGCTGAAAGATGGGTGCTTAATTTTTTTTGGACATTCCCTATGTTTCAGCCCCCAAAACATTTATTTGGGAGGGGAAGTACAGTTTACATTGTAATCCTACAAGAGCCCCTGTGTACCCAGAATCATCTGCCATACTGTAATAGCTAATAGTGGTCTTAGATCAGCTGTAAATTTGGTACCGATCCAGATCTTGCCATCGAATTTGCTCAGTTTTAAACCCTGCTGACTCATTCATCCTCTAGCAATGTAGGGATCCTTCTTGCACACCAGTGAGTTGTTTGTTCCTTTCTGGTGCTGACAAACTGAATTAATTATTTCAGTTAATTAATGACCATGATTATATTATAAAAATCATAAAATCGCAGCATAAACTTTGAGGGGAATCAAAGTTTATGCATGCTGGTTACACCATAGATTTTGTTGACTTAAAACAGACCAAATAACAGGAATTACAAGAAGAGGTCATAGGCAGAGTCAATAAAATTTTGATTAACATACTTTCTCCTTGTCCTAGCAGGCTGAAGAGTGTATTTAGCAACAGCACTTGCAACATATTTTTGTTCAACTTTTAATGCATTAATAGATCAGCTGTTGTTGTCTGCCTTCAAGTCATTTCTGACTTGTGGCAGCTGTAAGGTGGACCTATGATGGGGTTTTCTTGGCAAGGTTTGTTCAGAGGTGGTTTGCCATTGCCTTCCTTGGAGGCTGAAAGAGGGAGACTTGCTCCAGGTCACCTAGTGGGTTTCCATGGCTGAGCAGCAGTTTGAACCCTGGTCTCCAGACTCCTAGGCCATTTCTGCACTAGACTGTTATAGCACTATGATTCCACTTGCAACATCCTATGGAATCCTGTGGTTTGCAGTTTGCAGTTTGCAAACCCCAGGATTCCATAGGATGTTGCAAGTGGAATCATAGTGCTATAACCAGTCTAGCGTGGAAATGGCCCTAGTCCAATACCATAACCACTATGCCACACTGGCTGTCAGTGCAATCACTGTCATATAGTCTTTTTGTTCCTGCTACAGACAGTAATGAAGTAGTAGTAGTTGTTGTTGTTGTTATTATTATTACTATTATTTAATTTGTTACCCACCTCTCTCCAAGGCTCAAGGTGGGGTACAGAACAGATGGAGTTAAAAATTGTAGTTAAAATACACATAGGACAATTAATACAAATATACTATAATTAAAATATATCATAGTTAAAAGTACAATTAAAACACAGTTAAATGTACAGTTAAATTACAATTAGAAGCACAATTAAAATTAGTCTGGGTAGGCCTGCCGGAAGAGATAAGTCTTTAGTACTTTTTTCGGTCAGCATATTTTGCTAGTCCTGGCTGGTTTAAGTAAATGGCCTTCAGAGGACCTGAGTGTACGGGGCAGATTGTATGGGAGGAGGCGATCCTGCAGGTAACTTGGACCCAAACCATATAGGGCTTTAAAGGTAATAACCAACACTTTGTACTTTGCCCAGAAGCTAATAGTGTATACCAGAACCTGGTAAGTTATCTTTAAAAAACTACTTACAGTTTTAGCTCCGTGACCTAAACATTTGTTATTTACAATTAAAACTTTAAAGTAACAATCTTCTTTTCTAAAGAGTAACTAATTGAATTAGTTTTCTTTAAAAACATATGAATACTACAAGACATTCACTTTTAGTACTAAGTATACATGTCTTACTTTATTGTCACCTCAGTACACACAACAGAACATGAGGCTACTGGATGGGGCAAAGGAGGTTCAGCTTCCAGAACAAAGAGAATGATGTTTCCACCCCACTCCCGCCAGTGAGCAAGACTATCCCAAGGACTTGCAGCAATCATCCTGCTTCTGATTGTCACAACCACACCTCTTGAGGAAACATCATCCTCCTTGCACACCCTACAGCAGCTGAATGGCCCTCTTTTGTCTGATCCAGCAGCTGACTATTAAGGTGGGTGGGGTGGGTGTGTGCCAAGAAACATTATTTGCACAGATGTAATAAAGCAGCCATTCTAGGATGCCATCAAATATTATTAGCTGTGATTGTCACTGCAGCAATCTTCCATGTTTTCATATTGTGATGGATCCACTTTCAAGGTAGTTCCTAGACTTGGATACCTGTTACTGTCACCTTGCCCTAAGATCCCTGCTTAAATCTCCCCTTGGATTTGGGACATGGGCTTCTAGATAACTTGGTGTGGACCAATTTATTTTACAAGTGGTTTCTGTAATGGTAAGCATGACAGTCTTTGGTCCAGGCTTAAGAAAGCCAATCAGAGTCAGGTTTAACAAAGTAACCAGTAGTTCAGCTTTATCTTCTTAACATACGTAATGGTTATTTTGTCAGGTTTCAGGTCTCAGTTCCAAACACATAAAAATATTTAAATCAAGTGATGTCAGACCTTTTCCATCAATCATCTCAGCCACCCAGTAAACATTCACTCCCCTCCAACTCTTCACAACTCATCCCTTCGAAAGTCTTCTTTGAACTGCCACCAACAAACTCTCTTGTTTTTCAAAAAATCCTCCTCTGCCCCACTGAAGCCCCTCCCTCCCCTCACAGAGTTCCCTGTGCTGGGATTGGCTGCCTTTTGTCATTCACAAGCATGATTCACACCTTTTCATCCAAGAGTTCTTCAATACCATTTTTCCAAGTTCTCTTCCTCTTTGCTTTTCCTGTTACAGTATCACACATACGAAATGTTTTTCTTACCGTGTTCGATAAAGTTTGATACAGTTGAAGTAGCAAGCTTAATTATTGTACTGGTGTTCTGTTTTTGTTTTTGGCCCATTATAACCAGTGGATCTAACCTAAGGGTGAACATATAAGATATAGTATGAAAGGCATCTGTTGCTGGAATAGAAACTATTCTACTGGCATTTACTGTGAAATATCTTGCAGATGCTATTCTTTTTCCAAAAAAAAAAGACAAAGACAAGATGTAATATAAAGAGTCAAATAAAAGTTACTTATTTGCAACTGACATCATGGAAATTCTGAGTTTTAACATTCTCGACAACACTGACATGGAAAGAAATGACCCCTAATTTCGGGGGAGGGATAATGAGATGTAATGCAAAATAGGACATTTTACAGGTCTGTTGTAGGATAAAATTTAATGCCAGATATTTCTGTTCTCTTGTAAAATACTGGCATTTAGTATTTTTGTAATCAAGAAGCTAATTTCTAAGGGAAGTATTTCAATAACATAAAATGTGTATTTCACATTACAAATCATAACCATCATCTTTGTATCAGCTAAGCTGTTTTGCTTTTCTGTGTTTCTCTGCATTCAAAATGAGATTTCAGGAATTAAAATCCTACGCTTCTAAAATTGTAGAGGCCTACAAAACGTATGTTCAACATCTATCCTTTTTCATGCACAGTAATTAAAAATGGCTATGGGCATTTTTTTATCCTTTGAGATTTGCCAACTGCAATAGCTTTCAACATTTGTAGAATGATTTCTTCACCTGCTTTAATATGAAATTAACCAAATATAAAAATAGCTTGAGGAGCTAGGGCATTGAGTTCATCTCTAGGCTTCAAGTTTTCAGCACACAGAAGTTTGTTGGTTTATTAGTTTTTAAATGCTAAGAACAAAAGTAATTAATAACTCTTTTGTCATGGATAACAAAGAGAAGATCCCTTTTTAGCATTTGTATGTCATCATGCCAGGCCTAGAAAATTAGCCTAATTTATTATTTAAAACACTGGTGGGATTCCTAATTGCATTCATCATTAGATATGACACGTTTAGAACCAAGAACCATATCCAGTGAGAATTTTCCAGTTTGAATTTTGAAATAAAAATATTTTTCAAGAGATCCCTAGCTATTCCTTGTTACCATGACAACAGCCCTATTTGTCTGAGAGCTCAGTCCATGGCCAATGAGAGAGCAAGCAGCATCAACTAAACATACGAATACATCAAAGACAAATTCATATACTCAATCTGATCAGCTCAATTAATGTAAGAACAGAAGCTGAAGGGGGTTAAAAGAGGGCAGCCATTCAGAATAGATGGAGCCCCTTTTAACAGAATATATAGGCTGGCCTTTGGGGGGAGGAATTTAGCACACTGTCAAAAACATTATCAGAAAGGAAAGTACTAGGCCTCCTACACCTAACAGATATGAAGCTGTCAGACAAAGAATAGCACTATTCATTAAATGACACTTATTTTCTCCCACTTTACAAGAATACAGCGAACAAAACAAGCAGGGGAGCAGCTGAGAAAGACACTTTTTTCTTTTTCTAGTGATGACAGACATGCAGCAATTATGGTGATAACTAAGGAATACTAAACAAGAAGCCAGACTCCATTCTGTTTATCACCTCAAATTTTATGTTACTAAATTTGCATGCAACTCTTGTTTTCTTTTATTATTTATGTCTGGGACAAATTAGATCCTTTTGTTTTTAACATGGTGCTTTCAGTTTTAGTGAAGAGCTCCTCTAAACTAGACACATTCTCTCACTTTTCCTCTTAAATGGCCATATCAAGTTTGAAGTGCTTTTTGAAGTAAGACATTTTCAAAGCACAACAAAACTGCTGTAGTCAATGGTGGGGGCGGGGGAAGAGAACATTAATGTAATGGCAGGTATTGTACAATATTTCAGCTACATGTAGTTTAAAGGAGATACAATAAAGGGCTTATTAATTGCTGCTTTCTTGATATATGACTGCATGTGTGTGCTTGCTTTTAATAAATTTATTTTAGCTGTTCTAAAAAGCAGTAAGTAATAGAAGGTGCTTTTGTGTAGTTTCTAGTAGTTGGAAGTAAAAGAGAGCTCCCACTGGGTTAGCAGGTTTTACGAATCTTGTGCTTAAGCCAGAATGATTTGATTTCAGACCCATTATCAATAGTCTGCTACTTATATCTGCATGATCTGGGACTGATTGATACCGACTTTGTAGCCATGTGCTCTATAATGTGCTGTCAGGAAAAGCTGACAGTTGCAATGAAAGAACAATAAATGTGGGGCACAAGTAATGTAAAGGTCCAGCTAAGCTGTATGAAAACTGATAGCTGGGATATTGGTTCCTATGTAACCATATATACCAGGCCCTTTGAGAATTTAGTTTGAGTGAATTAAAATAGTCTCTTGGTACATGGAAGGAGAAAAGGGGGGGCTCATTTAGAGAACCTGCAGACTTTGCCAAAGTACTGTACTAAGTGTAACACAGAGAGAGAGAGAGAAAGAGGATGAGAGAGTGAGGGAAACATCCTTGCTCAAAACTCTGGGAATGGCTGACACATCAGAAAAGTTGACACTTAAAAAATCAATAAACTATAAGCATATACCTAACTATGTGTTTTAAAAAGTGGCAAAAGTACAGGCTTAAGCACATGTACTTAGAAGTCATATTGAAATGGATGGATTTACTTCTGTGTAAAAATTGCTGCGCTTGTTTTACACTGCTTTTGGTTGTTGATTGGCAAGACAGATCTGTGCTTATGACACTGCTCTGCTAATGCTTGCGCCCTGACAATTATGACTCTCTTATGCTCCCTGATCAGCAATGACCGCATACAGTAAGACCTAGTAGGGGAAAAGCATAGTAATTACCACAGCATTCCTAAGAGCTCTGTTACATCCCCAGTCACACTAAGAGTGAGAATGCTCCCTACGTTAAGCATGCATAGAAAGCACCAATCAACATTTGGCAATGATACTGAAATAGATAACTGTACTAGTCTGTTTTAGCATAAGTAAAGGAATCCACTAGCACGTTGGAGATTAAATGGGAAGCAGAAATTTGTAGGATAGCCTTCATTAGATGGATCCATTTCATTAGATGCAAAGATGCTACTGGATTCCTTTATGTCTTTATATGGTAATAACTCTGTTCAAACAATACTAGATTTTTTTTCTCCTACATACTGTGCTCAGGCAATCTTTCAGTGAAAAAGTTGAACATGCTTCCATGTACATGACTCTACATGGCTACAAAGTCAGTATCTATCTATGCAAGATCGTGCAGATAATAAGCACGTCATGCCTCCACAGCCTGCTAGGCAGAAGGATAGAAATTGTTGGATGTAAGCTTGTCGATTGCCTGAGAAATCCTTGCCATTCCAAACAC